>OY979695.1:28707776-28933265 GCA_963855945.1 Thereva nobilitata
TGAAATTAGTTCTCCATTTGGATTTTTATACAATATTGCAGAGTTAAAAGAAAGCACGTCTGAAGAAATATTAGATTTAAGCAAAAATTTAGAAAAAAAGTTAACTGGGACAGATTCTTCGAAAGACATTGATGCTCTAGAATTATGCATGGAATTGAGAGTACTCTCGCAATTTTTACCTCCACGTTTGGCACCTATGAAAATATTAGAATATTTGTGCCAAAATAGAATAAACAATAATTATCCCAATGTTTTCATTGCTTTGCGGATACTACTAACAATTCCAGTGAATGTCGCATCTGGTGAACGTAGTTTTTCCAAAATGAAATTAATAAAAACTTATATAAGAAATAGGATGACTCAAGATCGTTTATCCAGTTTGGCAATATTGTCGATTGAGCAGGAATTAGTAAAAACGTTACCTTTGCAGGATTTGGTATCAATATTTGCAAAAATTAAAGCAAGGAAAGTCAAATTTTAATATTATATGTATAATGGATTATAACTTTGTTCTTTTTAATTTTAAAAATCATCTTATTAATTTATTTTTAACGATTGTTAAAGTATATTATCATGTAACAGCGTTATAAAATAAAACCATTAATAATAACATATTTTAGTACAGTTTTATTTATATTTTATTAATTATTATGCACACTTATGCATACTTATCACTGAATATTTATTTATCATATACGCGATGTTAAAATTTTTTATTATTTCAAAACATGATTCATCTTTTTAAAATTGATTCTATATATTTATGGTGGATTGTGATTCGAGACACATATAGTACATTATTTTATTTTTTAGGGCCCTTTTTTTGATTTTGCCTAGGGCGCTTTTTTTTTATTTTGCCTAGGGCGCTAATTTCTCTAGAGCGGTCCCTGGCTCCATTATTATCGACACTGTTTCGTCATCTTTCGGGTAGAGTAAAGATGCAATCCGTGAAGTTTTTCTGGTTGAAAAACTGAGGCAAGTAGTTTCTAAAAGCATTTTTTGAAGAAAGTTTATTCCATTGAGAGAACTCTGCAGAGATCGGAACATGCGATAGTCAGAGGCCGATACATAAGTATAGTATGTCTGAACTATACTGTAGAAGCATCAAAACTTCCCAACCAAACTATCTCAATTTTTGACTGGTCATCAAAGAAATGTATGATACGCATGAAGATACCTTGCACGCTGATGAGTTCCTCTACCACATCTAAAGGGCCCAATACACGAGCGCTCCATCCGACCACACCACGCCAAAACAACAACAATTTGTACGTACTAGAAATTTCGAGTGCATACAAATTGTTGTTTTGGCGTGGCGTGGTCGGATGGAGCCAGGCGCGGATCTAGAATTTTGTTTTGGGGGGATCACGGAATTAAAAGTGGTGGAAAAAACTTTCTACTCCTAAAAAAACCAAAACCAAATTAACAAAACTAACCGAATTTCTTCGTGTATTAAAAATAAACGGGCCCTACGAAAAAGTGCCCTAATGTGTTTTTGGTGAAGACGCGCCCTTTCTTGTAAGGCCAGCTAACTTCAGAGTTAAACATAAAGAAAAAGCATTGGCGCAACAACTAAAAATGTTTAGGGGGGTCCAACAAAAATTTAGATCGCAAGTGAGTTTGAACATGGGCAAAAGTCGCGATACAATTGATTTTCAAAAATATTAGAAAAGAATTGCCAAACTTAAAAAGTCTCATGTTCTACAGTAGGGGTATTCCTGTCATTTTTCAGTTGTTCAAAGTCTTGTAGTTTTGATTTAAATTTGAATTGTATTACCACAGGATCGCAATTCGTACAACACAGCTGTCAAAAAACAAACTACGATACTACGAAATGAAATTGAGAGGCTTTTCAGCTGCGAAGTTGCGAAGGAGTTGCGTAGTTTTCAAATATATGTAAATGAACTACGAACTACGAAGCTACGATACGAAGACTATGAACAAAGCGAAATGTGACATGAATACCCCTAGCGTTTGATGCCCCAGCAAAAATCAAATTCGTTGCCCGAAAAACTCTACTTTTCCAAAAGCCCACTACAAACTCAGTAGACCGGTTCTCGTTCGATTGCATAAGTCAAGCAGCATTGGACATGGTTAGTACTCTGTTGGGGGACCGCTTGGTAAAACAAAACTCGCGGTTGGAATAATTGTCACATTCATATCTGTAGCAGGGACGGGCATACCTCTATAGCGGACGCATTGTTAGATTTTCATGCCTGTAGCGAGAGCGTGTGGCAGGCGCTTTTGTTCGTTATCGGTGCTATTTGCGGGCGCGTTTATGCTTTTAAAAAAATTAATCCACTAAATTATTTTTACGCGGGTATTTAAACATACCACAGATTGTGGGTAAAGGTAATCTTTGACTCTCCGTTAAAGGCATTTCCTCGATGATGTTTATTACGGCTCTTAGTGGTTTTTTCGTGAATTTCTTCTTTTCTTCCCTTTCTCTTTCTGGTTCACTCCCCTGAAAAAGAGTAAAAATGGTTTGTCCACTAAATTAATGCGCACGTGGGTGATGGACTCCATATTTGAATATGCAATTTCGAAAAGGTCAGATCTCGCATATTTTGACAAATACGTTTTCTTCTTTTCTTCCCTTTCTCTTTCTGGTTCACGCCCCTGAAAAAGAGTAAAAATGGTTTGTCCACTAAATTAATGCGCACGTGGGTGATGGACTCCATATTTGAATATGCAATTTCGAAAAGGTCAGATCTCGCATATTTTGACAAATACATTTTTTGATATCAGTGTATTCTAAATGCTTCCCTGTACCTATTATGATCAAAAAAGGTACATATCTAGTATTCGTTCTACTACCCCAAAATGTAACTCAAAAATAAATTTTCTAAATATTATACTTCTTTAGAAAATAATTAGTTTTTTTCATTTCCTGAAAAATTTAAATATTCAGTCATAAACATTGGATTTCAAAGAGTCTACGGATTTTACATTTGCTTGTACGATATAAAATTACGATATAAAGTTTCGCGTACAAAAGTTTCGAACCATCTCAACAAAACGAATTTAGTAAATTCGTAAATCATTAAATAAATTAAAATTATAATTATAAATTTTTGTACAATGTATGCTCAAAAAAATTATTTAAAACAGTTTTCGATTATTGTAATCTCCAATAATTTTTTATTCACTTTTATTTAATACTAGTAAAAAACCCGCGTGCGTTGCAACGCCCCAAATAAAAAAAGTTTATGTGTGCACAGTCCGCGGTAGGAAAAAAGTATAATGAAAACAACAAAAAATCTGGAAAAAATTATTTTGGATACCATACAGAAATTTAGAGTTACCTATAAAAAATATTGTAATATTTCTTCTCGAGCGTTCTCGGATTCGTCAGGGATTAATTGGAACAATTTGTTTCTTTTTAACAACTTTAACTTCAAAACAAAACTTCTTGCACACATGTGCTCCTCCTTTCTCTTCTTGGCGGTTCAGTTAGAACAACCGTACTAAATTGAGATGTGACACTGCGTTATGTATGCATTCAAGTAGGTGCCTCTGAACATGAAACTTCTGGGTGAATTGGAATTTTAACTTTCTCTTTTCGGTTAGCTGTTACACTGCCCCCTTCTTACTTAATATTCGTCCCGAACACAGTTTCCTACAGGTCCCGTTCTTACCGATCGAACCTTTTGATTACTGTGGAGGGGCCGTTCCATTTCCTTTGTAGTTTTGACAATTTACCTTTCATTCGTGGAGGATTATATAGCTAGACTCGATCGCCTTCCTTAGGTCGCCCTTAGGTCGTAGTGGGTCTTCATCCTGTTGGGCGATTCCCAAATTTAAATCACCAATCTGTTTCCCGAAAATCATCTTTGCAGGCGTCTGACCGGTAGAACGTGGATAACTGTCCTGCACAGTTTTTTTTTATTGAATTATATAGAGATGTTCTTCATATTAATTTGAAAACCTATTTCTACCGTTTTTACTGTTTCTATATTGGTTAGGGAAAATGTAAGAAATTTCCTACATGTTCTTCCATTTGGAGCTAGGATGTGAAAATTTTTCGGTTTCCTAACCCTTGAGCAACCTACATACAGCTGACCGGGAAATGACACTTATTTGGCCCCGAAATTTAAAATTTATAGGTTTTGATTATAAATTCTTTATTTGTTACCTTAAAATCCCCCAGATACCGATTTTCATTGGAATCTCAATACAATTGGCAAACTCATTGGCCATATTGGTGTGGCCATTTTGAATTTATAAGTTCTGATCACAAATTCGTTATTTGTTACCTTTAAAAACCCCAGATAGGGATTTTCTTTGGAATCGGAACACAATTGGCAAATTCGTCGGCCATATTGGCGCGGCCATTTTGAATTTATAAGTTTTGATTAAACATTCGTTATTTGCTACCTCAAGAAACCCCAGATACCGATTTTCATTTTAATCGGAAGACAATTGGCAAATTCGTCGGCCATATTGGCGCGGCCATTTTGAATTTAATTCTATAACCACCCCCTGGATGTAAGTAATATGTGGTTAAATTTTTGTGGCAATCGGTTGGATGGTTTCAAAGTCTATAACGGACAAAGAAATATTTTTTGTGTTTTATATACATATATAGATATAGATTGGGTCTACCTAATAGAGGAGCGGTCTGCGCTCCATATATGAGGGGGGTCCGGACCCCCTGGACCGCCGTTGTTGCTCCCCTGAGAAAGAATATAGATCAATCTGTTGTTGACCTTGAAGGTCATTTTTTAAGGTCGTTTTTTTAATTTGCAAAAAGTTGGGTTGGTTTTGGTCGTTTGGTTATTTTTGGTTTTGTTTTTTTAGTTGGGTCACGAGCCCTTCGGGGGGGGGTCATGACCCCCGTGACCCCCCCGCCCCTTTAATCCGCGCCTGGATGGAGTGCTCGTGTATTGGGCTCTTAAGCCTTCTATATAGCGCCGCGCGCGTAGGGCAGCCGATCAGAATAGTAAAAAAATTGCGTTGAAGTGTGCGTTGGACCACACGTTGGAAGTGAAAACTTCTATGGCTAGTCTATATTTCCAAATCAATCTTAATAGAGGAGGACAAAAGTGCTTCAATTCCCTCTGCACACATACCGTCTTCTTAGGGAATTTAACGAGAATGAATCGAAAATGGAACAGAACGAAGCAGTTAATTTATGTAGATTTAACTTTTGTTGCCACAGTTTTATTAAGTCCACTATCATTTACTTCTTGTTTCTTCCTCTCATTGTAATTGGGCCTTGAGAATAACTAGTAACACAAATCTTATCACGGATATTTCTGTGTACACCCGAGTAAAAATAAAAAACGGCCTTATAAAGGGCGAACACCGGCCGCTTGGCTTTTTAAGGGGCATATGATGGCCGTAGAGTTTTTAACCATTTTTAATGGGAGCACATACGGCCTTACGACGGCCGAATTTGACCAAAAGATTTAAAAGGCCAAGTACTGAGCTGTAGAAACGGGCATTCGACGGGAAATTTGAGCCAAAAAAAGAATCTTCACCAAATGTATTGTTGAATGTGTTTTATGGGAACTTCATCATTTTCGTTATGTACAATGGTTCTTTCGATTTATCCTACTCAAAGATATCGATGCACAAGAGAAACGAGCTCGCCAGTCGTCGGTTTGTTGTACGTGTAGTGTGTGGTGCGCGTTAATTTATATTTTAGTGGGAAATTTTGTTATTTAACGGCTTGAAAAAAAACACAACCGAAAAAAAATCAAACATTTAATTGCAGTAAAATATATTTTCTTATAGGAGGGCGAATATCCACGTTGCTGCCACTGTACCACCGTCGTATACCCGTAATAGCAACCATACGGCCGACGTACCACCGTCGTATGGCCGTTATTGGAACTGTAAGGCCGTTGTTTCACCGTCAATCGCCCCCTGTACGGCCGTACTGTCCTGCAACGAGCCTTCTGTTAACCGCCAGATGGCCGAGGACTATGTTTCAATCACAGCCGGTATTTGCCCGTTCTAAGGCCATTATTTATTTTTACTCGGGCACGTTTCATATTAAGTAGTAATCAATAAATAGTAAATATGTAGTACATAATACATATTACATGGTGAATAGCACATAGTACCAAGTACGTAATACATAGTTAATTGTACATAATACTAGTACATAGTGCATAGTACACAGTACACAACACAGTACATATCGTCGGGTTGATGCAATAGTCACGAAACTAAATTTTTTGCAATTTTAAACATTGGGCAAAAATGCGAAAAAAGTCATATTATCTTCTGCCAAAGTCACGTATCTAAATTTTTATGGGAATCTGCTGGATTCAATTTGAATTTTTTCAGATCAAAGTATATAATACGAGGCCTGTTCAAAAAGTAAGGTGAATTTTCAAATTTCGCGGGCTACGTACATTCCATTATTGGTTTTTTTTATTTTGTTATGTTGGTATACATGCCCCTGCAGTATGATAAAATATTCAGCTGTATTCATTGTTTACTTTGTCTGAGGCAGCCGCTAAGGTTAGACGTGTTTTGCGTGTTCGGCGATTTTTTGCTGCCGAAAAAAAGGGATCAAAGAATTTGCATCAAATTTTGTGTAAAAAATGGAAGTTGGTAGTTTTCCTTCTATAATGAAAGTAATTGATACTAATAGCCACAAATAAATACTATGCCTTCTTATTTTCTACACAATGTTTTTTATTCAGTTATCACATGCATGTTCACATTACCATTTGTATCTAGTCACATTCTTATCCATATTCAAATATTATTCGCAGCATGAACTTTATGAAAAGTCTGGAACAGGTGAAATTCATCACCTGAAGAAGGGTGATAACTCAAGTATGGTGGGGAGTGGGAATATTTTATGTGAATTGTATCACCATTTTGCGGCTGATATAGTATCTTTGAAATGTCGAGTATACAAGGTGCTTGTGCGAGGATAAAGGTGATGTAAATTGTGGCATCACCTGTTCTAAAACACAGTTGAACTTCAGTGATGCTGACATAAATTACATGACATGAGATTACGGAACAAATTGCAAAAGTTTTAAGAAGTTTTCCTTCCATATGACAATAACACAGTAACAGAGAAGTTCAATAAACATTTCTATATTTTAACCATATGTGTGGATGTGTTTATGTAAGATAAATTACAGAATATTTATGAATTAATCGTTGGGTTATTTCGGGGAATGTCGTCTTAATTAATTTATGTTAAACATAAGAACAATTGTTCGAAATACTAAAAATAAAACTAGTATTAACGATGCCATAGAAATCCGTTAATATTAATTAATTATACATACAATAAGAAATTGGTACATAACATAGTTAAGCGTAAGAATTTTACTTTTTTATATTTTGATATTCATTAAAATTCAGACGATTGCATATTAAATGCTAAAAATCGGTTTTTGAGAACTATCGAAACACAAAAGGGTTTTTTTTTATTTTAAAAATGTAAAAACAATATATCATGGCTCTACCAGGCAACTACTAACAATTCAATTGATTTATAAAATGTAATTTTTGGCAGTTTAGGTTCATGTCAGATACGATGTGGTGGGGTACATTCAATTATATTATTATTCCGCGTTGATTTTGTCGTGCCGGGGCGATTTGACGCCCTCTGAAAAGTTCGGTCATGATGCCCATGGTTTTCCCAAAAAAAGGTCATCCAAATGCAACATTGGAAAACGGCGCCCACGGCGCTCTTCGTAAGGTTTGTCCTTGGGATTTATTTATGTCTGCAATCCGACTGCAATAAGATGGAATTTTTGTATAGTTTCATCTGATTTTGTTATGGAGCAATTTTTGGCCAGATGTAACCAAGCATGCATGGTTCAATTTGCGGAATCGCTTGGAGATAAGTTTAGTTCTCTATTGAACTTCCTTCAGGGGCCCCCTCCGCCCTTAGGTTAGCTTTTTTTATATTTTTTTGCATTCATTCGATATTATTTGCCCTTATTCTGATATTTTTGTGTTTAGTTAACGTCTTACAAATTGCTTACGCAAATCTCGATTGTTTATACAAATTTCGATTGTTTATACTAATTTGGTTCTGGACCACGTTCTATATATGATTGTATCTGTGTGTATTGTATATGCATGGGTGTATTTGTGCTTATGTTAATGCTGTGCCTCTGTCACTCCGCTGTCCCCACATTGGAGTTTCCAATTGCAGCTTCTAAGAATAAGGTTCGTGTCTTCGCTAGGACGATTGCCTTTTCATAAATGATTTGCTTTTGCAATTTTTTTTGATCACACTGCAAGTCTCATCTTTTGAAAGTGTTTTATTACAAAATGCTTAAAACGTTTTATTTTGATGTCACCCATTTGATTAACATTGTAGACATTTTTTAAACACTTATAGATAAGTGTTTTAAGCGTTTTGAAATAAAACACTTTTAAAAGCTCATATTTGCAGTGCAGCTTAAGGCCACCTCCACACGTTGGCACCAAGGTTAGCCCCAATTCTACTTGTCCAACGTGTGGATCGAGAAATTTGCATTGGCGTGAGCATTGGGGATTGGTCGTCGCGTCTCGGAATCTGCCCCAACGTTCGCTGGTACCCGCGTTAGGACCAACGTGTGGAGCCGGTGTAATAGGTTTATATAAACAACAGACTTGTTTGAAAATTTGACTCTCTATCGAAATTCCCTCCCCCCTAAATAAGGATCGGGTCCCGAAACGAACACTGCTACCGCAGCTCGTTATAATCACGATCACTTCGATTTAATTTCTTCTCAAATAAACCATTCTTAACCTGCTACCGTTGCATAGTTTAGGAGGATTCAAATTCCCGAGCAGCATTATTCGAACACCAACCTTTAGATGTATTTCATAGGCGAAAAGGACGGTGCACTGCAATGCTGTTAAAAAATTCTAGCAGATATTGTAGTGCTTCATCTGAATTACAGATTATATTTACGGAGAGATACTTTGTTGGGTGACCAGGAATAGTACTGAATTCTGGGTTTTCTGATTGTCATATTGTGTTTTAAATGAAGTTTTTCAACAACGTATTCACTCATAAGAGGTGGATGGTCTGCCCACTCAGGCCCTACCGAGTCTTATTTCGTGGTTGTAGGGTGTCCGGAATTGTGCTTCCTCACATAAGGGGCCAACAATTCTTCGAAGGATTTTCCTCTAACACGGCTTAGAGGTTAGAGTGCTTTTTGCTAAGGACACACGTCTCGGATGCATACATATATGAAGATTAGGGTGGGTCAAAAAAATCAATTATTTGACACGGAAAAATGGGTTGCTGAACACCTTACAAAAATTTTCACTCAACGTGAGCTCTTAATTGTAATAGGAAGATCCTCCGCATCGCAGTTTTTAATTTTTTTCTCAGTCCAATAGAAAAAAATTCATACCATATCATTAATTGATTGTACAGAAAAATGTTTTCAAAGAATTTTGTAGGAAATTTAATGCTCTACAAAAAAGGTATATTATATTTTTTCTGTAAACCTCAACATTTGGAAGATATTGAAGATTTAAGTTTAATTATTTTAAGACAATTTTCATTTTTGTTACGGCAAATCTACAGTATACCATGACCCACCTCCGATTTTGATGAAATTTTCACACAATGTACAGTTAACTATGCACAAATCAACTACGTTAACAACAAGTGTCACATCAGTCCCGTTTCGCTGTAATTCCACTTCAAAATATCGTAATTCAAATAATTGAACAGGTAATAACCCAGCGGGAAATTTATCATGCGCTGCCAAAAGTAGTAAAAATGTAGCGCTTCCAATTCATATGTTATGGAAGCTCTTTGGAAGCACGCACTCTATACTCCCATTTTTTGCTATATTTTCTCAAGTTTTCTCTTAATACATTTAGTCTGTAAAATTATTATGGATTAGATTTCAGCAAAATATCGATAATATCTATGGGTCACGAAAGCTTCAGGAACTTCCCAAGAGCTTCAATTTCCCAGCTTCAATTGCGCTTCTTGAACAACAAATTATAAGCCCTTCGCTCTGATGACATGCCTGTGTTAAAAGGAAGGGAGTTGGGATATGAATAAGAAGCGCATTGGCATTCCTTTTCAGCGCTTCAGAATCTGTTCAGAAGCGCTTCGATTCCCCGCTGGGAACTCCTATGTTTATTTCACCAATGTTGATGAAAATTCCACACATTATGTATTTTGACGTGGACAATTTATTTTTGGAAAAAAATTGGAACTTATGCACCGTTATCTTTTTATTTAACAAAAATGAAATTTGTCTTAAAATAATCAAAATTAAATCTTCAATATCTTCCAAATGGTGAGGTTTACAGGAAAAATATAATATACCTTTTTTGTAGAGCATTAAATTTCCTACAAATTTCTCTGAAAACATTCTTCTGTACAATCAATTAATGATCTACCCTAATGAGGATATGTACGAAAATTCATCCCTTAGACGGTTTCAAAATTTCACAATTTAAATATAGGTGCACGCACCTGAAAATTTTTTTTGTTCTTTATCATGTAAAAAGTGAGAAAAAAATATGGTCCAAAAAAAATGTTTGGCAGATACTTTTTTTTAAGGAAATAATAATCTTTTTTGAGCTAAATTTGATGTTTTTTTAAAAGCCCTGAAATAGTCAAATATTTTTTTTTTTTTTTATGTGGAAGACTAGAGCTCAGGGAAAGCCCTTTGTACTGTCGACAATCTATTTTCTTCGTATAGAGTGCAATGTCGAACAGCAAGCTCTAGTCGATAGATAGTGAAGGGGAAGAGAGAAGTAGGAAGGAACTGCCACAACCACCTAACCCCAACAATTCCTATCGCGACTCTGGCATCGGGGCAATGAGAAACAACTCGCTGGAGTGTTATGCCTCCTGAAACAAGTTGAATCCCATCAACCAACCGCTGACATGCGCTTGGGGTAGTGCTAGCGGAAGGCTATGACAGGAGGGAAGGTGGGAAAGGCGAAGGACCGTGGGGCTCTGCCGGGACTCGAACCCGGGACCTCTAGGATAGTAGCCAGGCGCCTTACTCTCTAGACTAGCCCCCATTTTTTATAAATTCTACAGATTATTACCTTTCTATAATGATCAAAATCATAAAAATCAGTTTACAAATAATAAAACTATGAAATAAAATAGCGGTAGATATTATACATTTTCCCGTAAGAATTGCCATTCATGAGATATCGCCGTTTTAAAGATTTGAAATACTCATTTGCGACTTGTATAGATCATCAAACGTTCAATAGATCGTTTGTTGGACTACTTGGCTAATATTTTCAGGGGTGATTCCTGGATGTATTTGGAGAAAAAAAATGTTCTAGAGAGGGGCTATCCGCACTATCCACTAAAATACAGGGTGTTTAAGAAAAAAAAACAACATCAAATTTAGCTCAAAAAAGATTATTATTTCCTCCAAACAATTTTTTTTGGACCATATTTTTTTCTCACTTTTTACATGATAAAGAACAAAAAAAAAATTTCAAGTGCGTGCACCTATATTTAAATTGTGAAATTTTGAAACCGTCTAAGGGCTGAATTTTCGTACATATCCTCTTATATGAGTACCGGTAAGACCATCGCCAATCACTATTATCGTCATATGCGGTTTGGACGTTGTTAGAGCCTTGACAAACTATAAAAGAGTATTGCTGGTTACAAGCTTTTGTCGGTAGCTGCTATTCACCCAAGGTAGGTAAATAATTTTACTACTTCAAACTCGTGTTCATACTCTACCAATGTTTTGTTTCCTGTACAGATTTTATGATGTTCTTCCAATAATGTCAATGTCACCTGCATAAGCCAGTAATTGGTTGAAGGTGTGGAGGATTGTGCCTCTTGATGTCACCCCTGATTCTCGGATTACTTTCTCCAACGCCAGGTGGAAAAGGAGGCAGGCCCGACGTTTTTTTTTTGTCGGAGTCCATTATAGATGATTGGTCTGGATAGTTTTCCGGATACTTTTACTTGGTTTGTCACATGGGCCATGATCAATCTACCAAGTCGTGTCAGATTATTCGCGATGCCGAATTCTCTCATGGCTTCAAGACTGGTAACCTTGCTCTTGTGGGCCTTGCGATGTACTCCAGATGGCTCTGGTTTCGTTCTTCAATTGCAAATCTACAGCGGTAACTGATGTCTAACCACATGAACAGACATATCAAACTTATTTTTAATGCACAGATCGTCGTTTTTTTCAGTAAACGATGTGAATCTAAGGGCTGAACCATCGCAGGAATGTAGCAGCGTTGGCAAAATTTGGACTATTCCACTAAAATTAAGTCCTTGGTGCCTAACTACTAGACCTTTTACATTTCATTTGCTTGAAGAATGTTTTTAGATTACAAATGATGCACAATATATTGTCTAATAGTAAAATTTCATTTCATACATCCTGCTTTACTCACATAATTTTATCTTATCAAATTAAAAAATTACTTTTTTATAAGCGTTCGTAGAATATTTTATTTAAACAAGCAATTTAACAAACATTGGATACAACAAGTTACCTTATGACGATATTTTAAATTGAACCAGCATAATTATGTACAATGTTGTTGCCAACACAAATGCTCTCAAAAATGAATTGTTTATATTGAACATTCCGAAAATATTTAAGTCAGGTCTCTCAAACTGCATTTCCCATATAAATATATCCATCTAAAGATGACACAAACATTTTATTCTAACAGAAACACATGCTGAGAAATATTTACTTACGTTTCTATTTAATTGATGACAAGCAAAATTATCCAGTAGCAAATATCTCCCAGGAATTTTAAATTTATTTATAAAAATTTGAACAGGTAAAATCATTAAAATTATGTCAATACACCTAAGAACACCAAATACTATATTTTCTGTAGGTATAAATCCGTTATTGTATTCTACATAGACGCAACACACCAATGTCACCAATGAATTAAAGGATTGCGTTACAGCAAGAAATAAGTAAATTTCACATAAATAAAAGAATCTCTTTGTTACTTTAAAAAGTTGATTGTAAATAATTGAAATTTTTATAATTTTTTTATTGTATTGTATTAATTTTAAAGTTTTCTGAAAATCTGATTTTGATTCTTTATTGTAGCGGTTTATCTCGACCAACAAACATCTCATATGAGTATTAAAGTGATTGAATAATGCTTCAAAAACGATAAATCCCACAAAAAACAAATTTCGAGCAAGGACTTGAAATATTATCAAATAATTGACGTAGATTTCTGATAATATTCCTTGAAACGAAAGTTTGTAGTATGTGTCAATTTGAATTAATAAAGGTCCCACCACATAAGACACATTAAGAGCAATTCTTAAAATAAGGAAAATTAAAGCGTGTCCTTTGAAAATGTTTCTAGTTTGTGTGAACTTGCAAATTTTTTCATAACATATGTAAAGATTATTTAGTACATCGACTGTTGGTGTTAAAGTCAAATATTGAACTATCATTGTCAAAATACAAGTGAAAATTAAAAATGCGAATTGGATATTTGTATATAACGTAAAAATATTTTCCGAATTATATTTTGAAGTTGTTCTATCAAAAATAGTTCCAGATGCAACAAACACTCCGAAAATTGCAACAACACAAAATACAGATTGAATTTTTGGAAGTACATATTGTCGAAATTTTAAAACCTTTTTGGTCATAGTAGAAAGCAAATACCCCTAGAGCTTTTGTATACTTGTATATTAGTTCAATTAGTCTTACACAGAAGATATTAACCCTGCTAGCCATAATCTTTGAGGATATAACAAGGTATACTAATCTCGTTATTTGATTTAAAAAATATTTTTTCCCAGTATTGATTTTATCACTAAATGCTTGAGCAAATCCACAACAAGTTAATGATTGTTTTTGTGGCAATGGCACTCAGATTAATTGCAGTAAATCAATTTCATTAATCTATCGCGTCAACACGTATTGTTTTAAAAATGATGTGGTTTTGGAACAGATAGTTCCATGATTCAAATCTGACAATGTTGTTAACAAAATGTAAATATTTTAGCACAAATAAATTATGTCAATTTAAGGGAATGCACTTAAATTAAATAGAAAATCATTTGGGCTAGTCATTTCATTGCAGATGGCGATTACATGTCTGCAGACTTTAATATAGCATCCAACATTTTGTGAACCAATTACAGTAATAATAAAACCACAAAACTTAAATGACCAAATGGTAGGAACTGTAAATACGAGGAGAGTAGTTCAATAAGTCTTTTGAAGCGAACAGAAAAACTATAATTATTTTGGAAGTTTTTTTTTATTTTTCAACATAATCTCCTTTTAGGTCGATATTTCTGTTTTTTTTGTGAAACGATGAAGCTTAGGAGTAACCCTTTGTACTACTAGTCCCTTATGTCGTTCAAGTCATGCTGCAATGTCTTATGCTTGATCTGAAGGATCAATGCTTGATCTGAAGGATCATAGACGTACCCAGGGGGTGTTTTGGGCGTTCAAACCCCTTCCGAAATATAGCCAAGAAAGTTTTGAACGCACATGCTTCTGACATGAAAAGTGGAGTTCTGGCCAATCTTATTGTTATTGGTTTAAAGAAGAACAAAATAGACTGCCGCTACGTAGTTAGCCAGGGATACGACGGGGCAGCTGCAATGAGCAGACTGTTTTATAGTGCGCAAGTGTATGTACGCGAAGAAAGCCCCATAGCTCTTTACGTACACAGCTCTCAAGCTGACATTCGCTATTGTGTTTGGTGCAAAGCCTTCTGTATTTACAAGCCATGCACAAGAAAAATATTGAGAGCCAATTTCCCCTGAATAGGACTTCAAATCTCCAAATTACACTAACAACATAACGTGACTTCAGAGAATTGAAGTCCTATTGAGAGGAAATTTTGAGAGCCAAATTTTCTAGTGCATGGCTTGTAAATACAGAAGGCTTTGGTTTGGTGGGTGCAGTCCACTCAATCGGTAGTCTCTTGCACACGTCGGCTCGGCGGACAGCCATCCTGCAAAGATAAATACGAGAACTTATTTCAACTGACCACCAAAAAACAGTTCTGGCAATGTGTGAAACTCTGCGCGTGCATAAACATTATGCAGTAATTCGCTTCAATAAAATTTGGGCATTTTCAGTAATGCAGGTTGCGTGCGCAACTGACTTATTCAGCAGCACACTTCCATTGCTGAATAAGTCAGTTGCGCACGCAACCTGCATTACTGAAAATGGCCTTTATATTGCTATTGTGCCAGCGTTGGAAGAGTTGCAAGAAAGCCGCAACATTGATATAGCGCAAGAGGAATTTCAAATGTTGAGTATTGCAATCGACCAACTTCATAATAGCCTTGTTTATCTTGGAGAAAATCATAACCAATATGATGAGCCTTTACAAACAACTTCAGGCAGCCGACTGTGACCTGATAAAAGTGTTTTGTTACATTGATGTTGTATTAGCTACCTTCAAACGTAGGAGAAATAACGCCGATGACGAGATCAAAACTGCTTTCGAAGCAATGTCTGATGCTTTGTAACAAAATGGAGGTATCATAGAAATGCCTCTAATAGGTATAGCAAGAAGACAGGTGAATCGCGTGAATGCTCCAGCCTCCGATGTTCAAATCCACTATCAACGGTTTTATCCTATTAGTAGATCATATAATAAGCTATATGCTTTAAAATTGTCTAATTTGTGCTTACACAAAGATTTACGAGTGTATTGCAATGTCTGCTGAAACCAATGCAGCAATTGTAAAAGCTAAGTTTTAAATCTGACATAAATTGTGCCGCTCTGACAACAGTGCTAAAAGTGCTGTGAAAGCAACGGACTACTGTCACGCGGGCTTATACCCTAACATCCACTGCCTCATAAAAGTTGACGACCTTTCCTACCTCAACGGCAACTCCAGAGCGGGCTTTTCCTACTAAAGAAGATTAAAACCCTCTCTGCGGAATGCCAAATATCAGTACGGACTGAATGCATAATAAAAATGAATTTTTGCTGTCGATGGAGTTTTTCTTAAAATTCTGGGCCGACACCCCCCGTGAAAAAATCCTGGGTACGCCTATGTGAAGGATAGAAAATAAAGGAGCGTTTCTCCAATTATGTTTAGCCATCCAAAAAGTAGGACTTCGGAAGGTTCTGAAAATAGGCATCTGTCCAACTTGCTCTTTTTACGCTGAGCCATTTTTTTCAAGTTTGGAAATAGAAAAAGTCACTGGTGAATATTGTGGATGTTAAATAATTAGAACTTTAATTCCACAATTTTTCGCAACCGAGCGGTGCCCTGAAGCAAGAGAATTTTTTTCAATTCGACATGTATAGGTTATTTTTAATGTGAAAAACTAGCGCTCAGAGGAAAGGCCCTCTTTGTACTAACGACAGTTCTATCATTAGTAAACCATACGCTGAGACGAAAGCGCACGCGCCACTCTTGAGGGTTAACCGCGGGTTTTCCTGGCGGATTGCGGGTGTTTCTGTAAAAAGCTTTTCGGTACTACACACTACACATTCTTTGTTGCGGGATAGTGCACAAGATTTCAAGCTTTCAAAAGAGAGTGAATAGAAATTGTTGCTTTGACACTTGAAGCGTGGCGTGTAGATTTGTAAACGCCTGATTGAAATTTCATTTCATTGCTTAATTTTTATAGTTGAAAAAATATCCTTTAGGGTCCTTCCAATATCCCTGAAAATATAGGTGTATTTTTCCAGTTCCACCCAATTTTTCATTCTATCTCCATCGATGTCCGCCTCTTTTCCTCTTGCCTTGCCAATAAGTTTTTTACAAAAAATTTAATAATTATTTATCAAGGTAAAATATCGAGTTTTTGGCATCACCATTCGATGCAACAGAAATGTCACCTCGATTCAATCATCTAAAAGTGTCAATGTTATGTCGCGATTTGATTTTTGAATTTTTGCGAGTGTGTATACCTGGTCCCATGGTCCTGCAGGATCCACATTATATTTCAGGTTCGTCGTGACCCAGTTGTATCTGGAATTGATTCAGGATTAATTCAGAATTAATTATATCAATTCTAAATTGATTCCACTTCGGATTACCAAACACGTAAAGAATGAATTACTTTTACACAGGCATGTCATAGGCTGGTCGCACACTGCAGCCGATTCGGGCGTATTTTTTACGGCCGTAATCGGCCGAATTTTTCAAACAATTATTTTCGTATTCTCATTCGCACATTACACCGGTTTTTCGGCCGTTGACGTCCGTAGGTTTTATCCGATCAGTTTCTAAGTTTATAATGGAAGTGCGCTCCCATAGAAATGTTTATTAATCTTCCTTTTATTTTATTTAGGATATATTTATATGTGTGACCATTTAAAATGAAATAATTAGCATTTAAGATGGGAACTAACCCAAAGTTCGGCCGAATTTAAAGTTGAAATTCGGCCAAATACGACCGTAAAAAATTCGGCCGAATCGGCTGCAGTGTGCGACCAGCCATAGGCAGTAATAAATTTATTTCCCCCTGCATAACTTGTAATCAATTCAAAAGCGATTACATGTCATGTTTTTATGTTGCATTTTAATCTTTCTGAAACACAAGAAATCAATTTGATTCTTTTCTGCATTACCAGTAATTAAAAAAGGAATAAATTGCTTACTTGGCTATTAATTCTGAACTGATTCTTCTGGAATCAGTTCAATTTTCACAACTGGGGATGTTCTTATGATGTGTTATATGTAGATTAGCCATGTAATATTTGAGTTTCTAAGTGTTGTTTTAGTATTTTCTCGGTGTTTTGTTTTTTGGGGTTATGTTCGTTGTTCTCATAAATTTCATGTTTAAAGTCAACTTTTTAATCGGCTTCAAAAAATTAGGGGGTTATAAATTCGGGGCGTACGTATTTTTTGGTCCTGCTCATGCATACCTTTGTAACGCAACTGTAACTTTTTTTATTTGAAAGGGTTGTTTCCCAGTTAATTTTGATAAAGGAATTCGAAGGTAGGCATAAAAAACTGGTAAAATTAGTACACCTTGAACGGATAGAAGTATTTTCAAAGGCAGCGAACAAATTATTTTATTGTCGCGAAATTGTTTAAAAGCACGTAGATGAGTCGGTAAAAGCGTTAGTCTAGCGAAGTAAGCATTGCGGGTTCAAATCCCGGATCGGGCAGTTCGATTTTTTTTCTTTTTTCAATCGACTTTATATTCTCACAATAAATTTTTTTTTTAATTTCCTTCGCGGAAATTTGATTCATATTAAATAAGTTTTTTTTTAAATTACTACGAAAATACGCAAATACATTACTGCAAAAACTATTTAGCTACTGCCTCGTTTTCTTATCGACGCGACGGCGGCGTGTCATACTTCTCGTAATTAAAATATTTTTTTTAAATGTCCCCCGAAAAAAAATGAACGCACTAAAAAATACGAAATAAAATAAATTTTTAAAAACCGAGTTCAGAAAAAAATCACTGATGCACAAAAAAGCATGAAATAATTGTTACTACCTAATTCTTTGGTTTTGGATAGACCAACAAAAAATCTTACGGGGGAGAGAGGAAAATCGTAACGTTTTAGCCGCTAGGGCGTTATGAAATTTTTGTTTAGAGTTTTGCATATCACCCTGAATTTTTGTAACCCTATGAACTATTTTCATGAATAAAGTATGTACGCAGAATACCCACTTATCTAAAACTGTAAAAGTGAAGGTTCCACCCTATCAAGTTCCAGAGCAATGAGTCGTCAAAGTCAAAACTTTGTTTTTTACTATAATTTCAACAAAAACCAGCTTTTTATCCAAAAAATACGTAGTTAACTAATTTTTTTTTGCAAAATTGGAGAGGTTGGACAATTTCCTTTGGAAAATGTCTGGACAATTTTTATGTTACGGCTTTTATTTTTGAAGTTATAAGTAATTTTGATGTTAAAATTTTCCTTATTTGGTACGTTATGGCAAAGCTTCGGTGAAAAAGTACTAAAAAGGTACGAAATGGAGCCTTATTCATAAAAATAGGTCCATAGGGTTAGAAAAATACTGGGTGATATGCAAGACTCTAAAAAAACTTAAAAACGCCCTAGCGGCTAAACCGTTACGATTCCCCTCTCATACGATTTTTTGTTCCTCTATGCAAAACCTAACCACAGCCGGCCACTTTGTAAACTTAACAGATACACCCTGTTGATCCGAGAGTGTAGTGAAAAAATACTTATATTTCAGCCGCGGAAAGTCGCTAGTAGGATTGTTGGGCCCTTGAAGTAGAACGATTCCGGAAACTTTATAATGCGATTAGCGAGCGTTAGCTCGTGCCCGTCATAGATGTCGTAAGAGAACCAATATCAGTAGAGTACAGCTGACAGGATATCGATACGGAGGCAGCTTAAGTGTGCTGTTTTTGCCATGGTGTACCCCAAAAGATACACTAGCTTTGAGGTGCAGAAGCAAGTGTACCTTTTACTAGCAGAATCCCGTTTAAGATACGGAATATTAGCATGGGGAAATGCGTCGAAAACACACATCGATAAGATATTACATCTTCAGCAACGATTATTCAAAATTATGAATACTTATCATTCTAATTTAAAGGTCCTACATGTTAACTAAGATTACACTACTCTTTTATGATGATCAACGCTTCCAACAAAGAATACGCCATAATCAGAACACTAGAAGACGAGCTCGAGGACTGTTGGAGATACCAGAAACTTACAATATCTAGGTATCGCAGAAGACATCCAAAAGCCTTGCCAAAATTGATGAATGAACTGCCAGCAGAGCTGAAAAATATAGTTAATTTTAAAAAACGTAAAAAATATATGAAACTTCTACTTTCTCAACTTACACTATGTCAGTTAATATCAAAACTAGTCATTGTTAAATAAGTTAAAGTTTCCTAAATTCCTAAAGAACTGAATTAAAATGTATGTAATAAGATTTGTAAATAATTAAAAAAAGATTCACAACCGAAAAAACTCTAATAGTTAATCACCTGCAGATAAGCATACGCTTCGCAGGTAACTTAATTTTTGTAACGTTTCTTAAGAAAAATAAAAAATAAATAAATAAATAAATAAATAATAAATAAATAAATAGATTACGATTTATAAGATATGACAGCCAGAGGCCAAATTTCTGCTGATGTCAACCTGGATGGTATCGGTTCAATTTCGGGACTGGTGGGAGCGTACAGTTGCGTGAAAGATGAATTACATTTGATATATGTTTAATTTTTTTGAAAGGCATTCTGTTAAAAATATTAATCTGTATCAAACAAAAAGACATTATTGATATCTACGTTTTCTATAAAGATAGATCTAAAACCTCAAAAACTAATACGTTTTAACACAAATGGCTCCTAAATTATTCAATTATCATAAAAGGATGATGTCAAATTCAATTTCGTTCATCCCACAAATATGTTTGTGAAATTCAATTATTTATATTAATAGAATATGGACGCAAGTAAGAGTACAAAAATACTATACAGATCTGAATGTTCTTCGGGGTAAAATGTTTAATAGGGTCAATAGAACTTTCCATAAAATTTTATTTTTTATGTACTTCGCCGGAAAAGTTTTTAATTTAATAATTTTTCGATTCGACAGAAAATCAAAAATTTTCGTTAAATGTGAAATAAGTGAAAAAGTTGCCGTTATTTCTTGCAGTTTGATTTTAATAATATCAATTCCAGCGATTATAATTGATTTCAATCATTTTTTGAATTTTAAAACAACGAAAAGTTTTTATTTTTCGATAGCCTTAGCTGTTCAATATGTTTCGATCTTATTCAACGTTGCTGACATCATAATAAGAAGCATAAAAGCTAGAAAAGTGTTAATGAGGATTTTAAATGACTTTTTAAGTTTATTTAAAACAATTAGTGCACTAACTAAAAATTTTAATTTCTTCAACAGCAGAGATCTTATGTGGATGGTATTGATTGAAATCGCCGATTTTTACCAATTGCTTGCTGATACCAGCGAAGTAATCAACTTTGAAATTATAGGAAAAATAGCTTGGTGTACCGAGCTTATTATATGGACAATAGCCATTTTTTTCGTTACCAATATTTTTATTGGATTTATAATATCAGCTGCTCTTTATGAAAATATCAACAAATTTCTAGAAAATTTTCTAAATCAAGTTAAAAAGGCGAGCATTCAAAAAAATCAAGCACAATCGAATGAAGTTCAATCAGAAATATTAAACAAATTTTCGGATAACATTAATGAAATATCAAGGATTTATTCGGATATATACAACACAATAAATGCATTTAAGGATTTTTTCCAAGTTCAGATACTTTTAACGATTTTTCGTATAGCATGGTCGTTTGTTTCTATATTTTATTTCAATTTTATGGATATGTTTACAGAAAATGGTATTCAATACAAATTTATAATATACGCAATTTTTGAAGCTTTACAAGTAGCTATATTATTATCAGCAGCAGAATTAGTTGTTGAGAACTCAGAACTGCCCATTGAATGTAAAAAAATATTTGTCGAGCTTCATGCCATAAATCAAGATAAAATATTTAATCAACAAGTAACTAGAAAGCTCGAATTAAATACAAAATTTACTTATAACCACATTTTTATTTTAAGATAAAAAAATTCCTTCATCAGCTTTATGTCGAGAAATTAGATCTTAACATTTGCGGACTTTTTGCCTTGAACAATAAACTTACATGGACCTTTTTTTGCGCATGCCTTGGATATATGATTATAATACTACAGTTTCATATAAGTCCTTAATTGTATATTAGATATTAAAATGTCATTGAATAACTATTTTTTATTAGTTTTATTTTACAATTTCTTATATTATATTCTTCTAACATGGCGCTACAGTCCTTTTAGGACTTGGCTCTTTTGAAGTCTTTTCCAGTCGTCTCTACGTGTTGCTAGTTCTCTCCAGTTTGTTATACGAAATTTGAATATGTATCTTCCAGCAATCTTCTGCTGTCACTCTGCCATAGCCTATAATCACAGTGGAAGTGGAAGCCATCTAAAGTTCGACTACCGAGTTTAGTATTCTCTCACGGCCTTATATTGGAATATTGGAATTGGTTGGGAGCAGATGAGTAAAACCGCTTCTAGCCGTTGGAAAGTTCTTTCATTCGTTTTCTCTCGCCATCCTTCCGACTACACCTTTTCCAATTGTAATTCGGAAAGCGTCAATTGTAATTCAGATTTGTCAATTGTAATTCAGAAAGTATCAATTGTAATTTAGAAACTATCAAATGTAATTCAGATTACATGTAATTCAGAAAATTTCAACATTCATCTCATTGATGCAACACTGGTAAGATATTGGAAATGAGCTGGAAGATTTGGTAATTGTTTCATACAACGCACTTTTATTAAGTACAGTTATTAATAGAACGATGGCGTCTCTGCTGCGGCTAGGGCCATATTCGCTAATGCTTAACCCTATCGAGACTATATTTGGTCAAAGATAAAGGCTTACGCTAAAAATAATATTATAGAATACCCAGCGTTACAGGTCCTGGTGTTATGGAACAAAGACTGATCTACTTGGAGGTGATAATAGATCAGGCATCTTCTGCGTTACATACATAAAATTCCTGTTGCAAAAATTGAATGTTGAATTTTTCTGAATTACAATTGATACTTTCTGAATTACAATTTACTAATCTGAATTACAATTGACGCTTTCCGAATTACAATTGACTAATCTGAATTACAATTGATACTGTCTGAATTATAATTGATACTTTCTGAATTACAATTGGAAAATATGTAGAGCTTCGTGTTCGAGATTGCACTCTATAGTTAGAACGATATACATAGTACAAAGGATCTTTGAGCTCTAGTTTTAAACATTACAAACCGATGTCTTATTTTTTCGATATTAATTAAATTCACCTACATATATAGAATGAAAAGTATCGAATATTTTCTTAGATATAATCTACCCTACTCCCGTCTTCGATGCAAAGAGCATGCTTGAACCATGACCACCCAAAAAAAAAATTTTATACCAAAACCAGAGGGAAGAAGATGACAAGCCAGACGTAGAGAGATATAAAGATGAAGTAAAAGGGGTCTATGCTGGGAATCTGCCACAAACCATAAACCACCAAACTATTTCTAACGAAACAAATACTGAAGAGCTGTGGAGTACAACAAAGGGCGCTATATTGACAGCAGCGGAAACAATGTATAATACCCGGCAACGCTGGATCTCGAACATAACCTGGCAAAGAAATGAACGCAGAAGTCCCTAAAAAAGTGAAATCTACAACCGACCAGGAAAAAGTTATCAACTTAAACGGAAACTCTAGGAGCTCCTAATAACACCAAAGTGCCCGGAGTGATAAAAGGCGGCAAATAAACGAGCTTGCAGAAAAATCTTAAAACGCGGCAAACACAGGCAATATTTAGTATGGTGCTGTACCAAATTACTAAACCGCTCTCGGGAAAGCGGTCTACTAAATAGCATGCCGTAAAGAATGCGGATGGAAGGCTGCTGCGCAGCGATGAGTAACAACTCGAAAGATGGAGAGATTATTTCTTCGCCGCCCTGAACAGTTTATTTTTATTGGAGCTTGAAGAAAATAGCAACAATGAACAGCCAAGAAGAGTCACAAGTCAAGCACCATCCAAGACAGAAATAGTAACCGCAATTCATGCCATTGCGAATGGTAAAGCTGCTGGAAAAGATGGCATTCCGCCAGAATTGCTAAGACCCGACTCAAGCCTCATAGCAGATACGCTACATCCAAGCCTGGAAATAGCATGCAACACATGTAGGTACTTCTCTGGAGGATTGGACGGAAGGTATCATAATCACTTCGAAAACTAGAGAGCCGTCTGACTATTATCTACTGTTAGTCCAGTTGTTAGGAGTTTTTACCTCTAACAAAATGTTAACTCACTAATTTTTTTTAAAAAAAATAGTTTTTAGTGAGTAGAATATGTTAAAAAAAGTTTCGGAAAACTTAGCGCTACCTCCAAAAACCACCCCCTAAAAACAAAAAAATCCGTTTTTAGCTAATATCGCTTAAACGGTAACCTTTATCATAAAATAGTGTTCACAAAGTTTGTAGATTATGCGATTATCTACAAAAAAGGATATTATACATTTTCCCGTACGAATTGTCATTCATGAGATATCGCCGTTTTAAAGATTTAAAATAGTCATATCGCGTCATTCGCAACTTGTATAGGTCATCAGACGTTCAATAAATCTGATATTGAACGTGGCTAATATTTTCAGGGGTAATTCCTAAATGTATTTGGAGAAAAAAAATTTCTAGAGAGGGGGGCTATACACACTATCCACTAAGTTACAGGGTGTTTATGAATAAACAAATTTTTTTTCTTTAAATTTACTTAAACTTAAATAATTTTTAGACTAAAGGCGATGGCCCAATGCCGACGGCGCGTTATACGCGGCAGGGGCTTCATGCCCGTTGACGTCCGTTGAAGGTTCATTCATAGCGTTAGGACGTCAAAAAGGTTGCTTTGATTTAAATTCATGTATGGATTTTTGTCTTTATAAGGTTTTAATTTCGACACTTTGACAGTTTTGCAATTTTCAACGCCTGCCAACGCGCGAAAAGTTGAAAGTTGGTCGACTTTTGCCGTCGCTTGACGCCCCTGACCCTGCAAAGTCTTGAATGGGAGAGCTCGATTTGAATTACACACAATCAAATATCGACGTCTAAGCGCGTCAACGCTTTGACGCGCGTAAACGCGAATAAAGTCGTGATTGGGCCATCGCCTTAATTATCGTAGAGCAACGTAATTAGGTTCATCTTTTAGGTAAATGCCCTCTTTTATTTGATAGAAATAACAGAAACTTGAGAGACTCGGTTTCGAACAAATGTTGATTGATTCAAATTATGAACATATTTATTTGTTCCATATTTTGCAAACAATGTATCGGGATCAATTATGATAATGTGCAAGTAGCCGATATTATTGAAGATATGCAGAGTGTTTCAAACCACCCGTGCCACCCAATTATCTCGGAATATTTTTGGCATAAAGCCATTTTCCGCCTTTTTCTCTATTTTGAGGAGAAACTATGCATTTTGGTGAAAATATCAAAAGAGCAAAGTTGTAGAGCATAAAATTTCCTACAAATTCTGTCTTCACTGTTTTTTCGAATTCCGCACAGTTTCGCCGCCAGCGGCCATTTTGCACTTTTTTTTAGATTTTGAGCTAAAAATTTCATTCGGTTACTCGATCGGTGAAGGTCGTTGTTCTACGGATCCTGTACTATATACGACGTAGGCATCTGCTGATGAAAACTTGTAGGCGCGCTGTGATGAATTGGGTGACTTTCCATGTTTCGCAACCATATAAAAAAACTGCCCTAACGTTGGAGTTGAACAGCTGAAATTTGGTGTTAATTGAGATCTCCGTCGATCTCCATATGTGAAACAGGCATGCATATACGCTTCTTGCTTTATTTATTCCGGAACTGACGTCTTCTTCTGCACCGCCGTTTTTGGTAATAATACTACCGAGGTAACAGAATTTATCAACCAGTTCCACGTCTCGGTTATTTAGCGCTGTCCGTTCAAGGGTGTTTGCATTTATCCGCATTTCTTTTCTTTTAGTCGGATTTAACCTTAAGCCCGCCGAGCTACTTTCTGTTGCCAAATTGTTTAACATGTTTTTGAGGTCCTGGTGTCTATGGGCCAGCAAACAGATATCATCGGCGTAGTCGAGATCCTTAAAGCGGTCTAGTAATCCCCATTGCTCATATACCAGTAGGACATTATTTTTGAACCGGGTCATTCCAAAAAATTGAGGCCTCAGTACAATTTACCAACGTGTAAGGGACAAATGTACTGCCTCGTCTAAGTTCAGTTCAACTCTAGTTGAGAGAGTGAACTACGTTCTATTCTAATTATCTGTACTACCGACTGTACTGGCGAATGGCAACATTTTTAAAAATAGACCTTAACTTTAGTAAAATTACCTTGCCACTCAAAACAGAGTAACTACGGCATTGAGAAATCAAAATATTCATCACAACGCGCCTTCAAGTTTTTATCAGCAGATGCCTACCTACATACATCGTATCCTAAAACTAAAAATCCGCTGGCAAGATAGAATTACAAACGAATAACTATGGCACTGTACCGGCCAAGAAAGGATAGTTGACGAAAACAGGCGAACGAACGAAATGGAATTGGAGTGGACACCTTGCCAAGCGAAAACAAGAATCTAGCCAAACGGGCTCTGAACTGGAATCCGCAAGGAGTCAGTCGAGTTGGAAGACCTAGAACAACGTGGTGGAAACCCTTATTAGCAGAGGCCATAACAACTGGGAGATGCTGGACGGAGCTGAAAGTTGCCGTACAAAACAAAGTCCGCTGGAGGGTAACTGTTAATGCCATATGTCCCACGATGGGTTAAAGGAGCACAAGAAGAAGAAGAAGAAGTAAGGTGATTTAGGCACAATTGGGATCACCAACTAGAAAAGATATGTGCAAGACCTAGAAGGATGGAAGATTATTCTTGAGGAGGTCAAGACTCACACAAGACTGTAAAGTCCGATGATCATAAAAAAATAAAAGTTGAAATAAGATTGTTCCTTTTCACTGCAATCAGTTCAATTATGTTTATAGCGATTAGAATATATTTTAAAAGAAATAGAATGCAAACTTGGCAATTCAATTTTACTCCGGCACCATTGATGTAAAACTCCAAAGCTCACTCCATTTACAAAAACACCTTTCAACTGATTCAATTAGTACAAAAATGTATGCTCGTCTACCCGAACAACTATAATTAATATTTCTTGTAAATTAAAGATTAACATTAACACATTAGCCAATTAATTTAATGGAACAATTCAACAAGAAAACTACTCAAACACATATTTTTATTATGACAAAATTACAAGAATTTGAATCTACCTTCCGGGATAATGTTGGATTACGTTAATAGAGCTTTTCATAAATTTTTATTTTTTATGTATGTTTCCGGGAAATTTTTTAATTTATTAATTTTCCGTTATGATAATGCATTAAAGACATTCACTAAATGCGAAACTAGTGCAACAATTGCGAAAATAATATTTTGTTTCGTTTTGATTGTATCGATTCCAGCGGCTAAAATGGATACGGGCAATTTCGTTAAATTGGAGGAACGTGACTCCTTTTATTTTTCAATATCTGTGATTGTACAATATCTTACAATTGTTGGAAGCGTTGACATCATATTGATAAAAAGCATAACATCTAGAGATGAAATTAATATTAAACAATTTTTGCTGTTTATTTAAAGATTTAAGCCAATTAACACAAAATTTGAATTTTTTTAACAGTACAGATTTTTTGTGGGTTATACTAATGACAGTGTCCAATTCTTATCAAATGCTAGCCGATATGAATTTAATGTTTAATTATTCAATAGCAGGAATAATATCATGGTGGATTATCCTTTTTGTTTGGGGTGTAGCTTTCTTCTTCATTACAAACATTTTTCTGGGATTTTTGTTGTCAGCTGCTCTTTATGATAATATTCATAAGTATCTAGAACTTTATCTGCATCAAGTGAAAGAAGCTTCCATTGCCAAGAATAAAAAAACATTAACTAAAGGACAAAAAGAGTTATTGAGTGAATTCGCTAATAGTATAAGTAAAATATCAAAGATTTACTCCGATATCTACAAGATTACGAATGCATTTAAGGATTTGTTTCAAGTTCAAATACTCTTATCAATTTTTCGTATTCTGTGGGCGATGATATCAGTATTTTTTTTAAATTTTTTAGTATTTTACACTGAAGGCAACATTAGCTGCATCATGATGGGTTATGCAATATTTGAGGCAATCCAAGTAATTATTTTACTACTGGCTGCTGATTTAGCTGTAGAAAAATCTGAAATGCCTGTTCAATGTAAAAAATTGTTTATCCAGCTCGATGGTGTAAATCGAGATAAAGAATTTAATAAACATGTGAGTAAAACTTGAATTAAAATTTGTTTGAATTTGATATGTTTTAATTATTTTCCAGATAAAAGTTTTTCTTCATCAATTGTATCTTCAACGATTGGATCTTACCATTTGCGGGCTTTGCTCTTTAAATAATAGGCTGACTTGGTCGTTTTTTTGTGCAAGCCTTGGCTATATGATTATTATAATTCAGTTTCAAGTTAGTGATTAGGTTTAAGCCAAGATGCTAATAAAATTATATATTTTTCCTTTTAATTTACAACATAAAATAATACAATATGTATTTAAGTTAACTTGTTCACTATTCCAAAACTTGAATGAAGAATATTTAACACAGGAGAAAAATTGTTTCATTCATTTTCACCTTCATCTCATATTAGATTGATATCTCGAAAAGAAATTTCGAAATAATTTCTTTGTACATCGGTAATAATATTTTTAAAGCAGTGATTTTTAGATACAGCATTTACGAAAATGACATATAGGCTATTCTATTGCAAGGCTCACGGCCTCCTCTTCGTGCATCCTCCAGACTACCTTAACCTATCATATCCTTTTTCTATCTTCGAGCTAAGCTTACTATTAGACATTTCACCATGACGTAAACGACATGACGGACTGGTAGTATGAATTGTGACTCCTAAGCTTAGACCCTTTCACATAAAAAAAAGTATAATTTGAAATACGGTGAAAATGTTGAACAAAATTAAAAATGGTTCTTCAAAAACATTAGACGTGTTTACCGTAGAAATGCTGCGGGCATTTGCTTTTCACTTTGTGAACATACGTAATCATTGGCACAACAATTACAAAAATATTGGTGCGTTCAACATGAACTTAGATCCCAAGTGAGTTTAAACGTGAGCAAAAGTCGCGATATAATTGATTTTCGAAAATATTAGAAAATAATTGCCAAACTTCATGTAGTAGGGGACCTGGCACTTGAAAAAATCGTGTCGCTCCAACCTTCTGCCGTTTGGTATATAAGCTTTTGGAGTAATTTGAAGCATTTTTTATAATATGACATTTTTGCGGGAAGTGGACCCATTTCGAGTTAGGGGTTTTGGGGGGTAAAAAGGGGGTTAAAATTGAAAAAATTTTCTGCCGCTGCGTATGTAGGTTCTACTAGAGCTAAATAACCGTTAAATACTAGTGGCAGAAATTTTTGACTATTTGCTAGGGTGTGGGGAGAAAAATGGCAACTTCAGCTAGGGGTGGCTTGGGGAGGGTCCAAATGGTCAAAAATGTCTGCCACTAGTATTTAACGGTTATTTAGCCCTAAAAGAACCTATATACGAAGCGGCAGAAATTTTTTTCAATTTTAACCCCCTTTTTACCCCCCAAAACCCCTAACTCGAAATGGGTCCACTTCCCGCAAAAATGTCATATTATAAAAAATGCTTAAAATTACTTCAAAAGCTTATATCCCAAACGGCAGTAGGTTGGGGCGATACGATTTTTTCAAGTGCCAGCTCCCCTACTAATGTTCTACAGTATGTGATGGCCGAGTAAAAATAAGATTCGCCTGTTCTTAGCCTGAAATAGGCACGCACAGCGTCAAAACGCCTGTATGGCACCCAAAACAGGAACGGTACGCCTGAGTACGCACGGAGTAGTCCAAACGAAGCACGGTACGCTCAAACTTTTTTGATAAAGAGAGGAGTTTTAAGAAATTATATAGGACGAAATAAACGGACAATTATTTTGATGACCATAAAGGGTGCCATTAGCATTCTCAATAGACCGGTTCTCGTTCGACTCCGAAGGTCAAGCAGCATTGGACTTGGTTACTACTCAGTTGGGGGACCGCTTGGTAAAACCACACTCACGTTTAGAATGGTCGATTACGAGTACATTCATATCTGTAACAGGAGCGTGCATACCTCTACAGTGGAAGCATTTTTAGATTTCCATGCCTGTACCAGGAGCGTGCGTACCCGTGTGGCAGGCGCATTTGTTCGATATCCGGGCTAGTTGCGGGCGCGTACATGCTTTTAAAAAAATTAACTTACTAAATTATTTTTACTCGGGTGGATTTCAAACATATCACAGATTGTGGGGAAATGGAATCCATGACTCTCGGTTAAAGGTATTCCTCGATAATGTTTACGGCTCTTAGTTGTTTTTTTTTATAGGGCGGATCCAGGCCCCCATATATTTGGCTACAAATTCGAGAAGTTTAAAAACAGGGTCGTGTATAAAAAATACTGAAGAATCCAACCGCCCAATTTAGTCAACAATATCCTTACTGGTGAAATGTGAATCTATTAGCGCGAACCTTAATGTAAACAACAATCGACTGCTAGTATCAGTCTTATTTTTAAGGAAAGAGTAGAGGGTCAGATAAATTAAGAAGAAACTCCTCAAGCATGCTTGAGAAGGTGTAGATGAACATTAGGTTTGAACCCTTGGTTGTTGTTGAACCGTTGGAGTATTGACTGCGGCGCATTGGTCCACGGTCTAGTGGTTTTAAAACAATGACTGAAATTAATGACTTCATAGAGTGTAGTGTGCGCGAAAAGGATGGCTCGACTCGTGTGCGCCCAGGAGTCTAGTCTTGTGTTGTACCAGAAACAATTCCGTGGAACCGCCGCTGAGTTTTTTTGCGCCCGGTTCAAAATGCCATATTGCTTCCCATTAGCTGTACATTTTTTTTATCGCAGTGAAGAACAATTGAAAAAGACAGAAAAAAGGAAACACTTTCAATTTTTTTTAAACATTTAATCTTTTTTTAAAAAATCTTCGTTTCTGAAATTGGGCCTCCGCCCAATTGCGCCCGGTGCAAGTGCACCATTTGCACCTATAAAAGCGCGGTCCCTGCGTGCAAGCAGAAAAGCGCGCATTTTGGTGGAAATGTCCTATGAAAATAGCAGTAAAATTTAATCAGGGCTGCAACATTCCTACGGTAGAGGTGGGAAAAGTGGAACGGGAACCACCTCTGGGATGATCTGCAAGGTAGAACTTGCGATAGGAGGACATTGCTGAGACTAAATTTATGAATTTAATAAATGATAATAAATTATTGCCGTTGCTCCATTTTCTATAATGTGGAGTTGAGCATTGTTTATTCAGGAACTGGACCTTGAGCCTTGAGATAGTTTTTGTATTATTGTTCCACGCATTTCTTTAGACTTTGACTGCGCTTTGCCCTTTTTTTATGTGGAAGACTAGAGCACAGGGAAAGCTCTTTGTACTGTCGGCAATCTATTTTTCTTCGTATAGAGTGCAATGTCGAACAAAACGGCATGAGCAGATAGACCAATTATAGAATTTCACGAGAGCGAGACAAGACCACAGTAGGCCGCGGTCTCGATCTCGCTGTGCGACAGCGAGACTACTGTTGTCTTGTCTCGCACCCCAGTGCAACAGTGATATTATAATGTTGTCTCGCGATAATATCGCGTTACTCTTGCGAGAGTCAGTGTTGCACTCTCGCCCTCCCCCACCCCCCGGTTTTGCTTGTGAAAATAGAATAAAGAAATTTAATCATGAATAAAAGGTTAGAAATGTTGTACGGATTGATTTTCTATCTGGTACCGTAAAACTTATTTAAACTTTCACCTGGATAATAAACCATTAAAACGCACTTATCAAGTTCAAGCCAGTAGCTTCGTGAAAGGTTCTAATTCAACTGGCTGATGAGAGCCCAAAAATGCAACTCGTAACTGATAACGATAAAGGGTAATAAATTTTGCATTGATCTGTAAAAACAAGATGTGATCGCGTTTTTTGATGGTGTGCATTCTGATAATCCATGGATAATCCACTGCTCGTATTACCGCCACAATGTAATTATTAATAATTATGTACAATTTTTTATTAACAAACCCTCTCTCTATTCCACACATTTGTAATTTTTGCTTGCATCCACGAATTTATGCACAAAAGCGAGCGGGCGGCATCATTCTTCAGTCGCATCCGACGGTCTGTGCTTATGTTCCCCGCTCTCGAAAAAATCTCTCTACGACCGGTTCTACATGTTCAACTTTTCGTTCAACTTCAACAATTTTTCTCTTTCACCTACGTGGCCATGATTGATAAAATATTTCTTGCTAGTTGTGCCTCATGATCACGCCACCATTCTAGGATTTCAGTTCCTCGATGAGCACGCGGCGAATCTAAATAGACCGAAATTTGAGCTTTCCAGGTTCCACAATCATCTTTCTGCACAAAGAAACAAGCTACATCAAAACAACACCGTTCTGAAAATCATTCTCTTATGTTTTTTGGGTCGCTGATGGGTCCCGCAGTCCTAAAATATGGGCGTCACCCGTGAAAATGCAAAAACACGGTTAAGGGGTTCTCGCGATAATTTCAATTATAATCAAAAAAAATCCCATGAAATACAATGTTTCAATATTTATTTGCGAAGGTGGTTGATTTATACCATATCAAGCCAAATTTTATGATAAGAGATAATCCTCCTAAAGGATTAAAACCACCCTAGTAGGGTAGGGACGCTACTCGCGCTCCTGCCGGCGTGTTGGGGATTTGCCAGCATCTTTTAACTCTGGAAGCCTGGGGTGGTCCAGCTCATTAAAAAATTATCGACGAAAATATAAAACTCTACTTTCTACCGAAAAAATTAAAAGACTGGAAAATCCCGCGAGACCAAGCGAGAGCGCGACAGTCTCGCATTCGATAGTGTTGTTTCAGCGAGACTGGACTTTTTTTTACTGTCGCGCTACTCTCGCATGGGGCCAGAAACTCTTGTCTCGCCTGTGGTTTTGTCTCGCAAGCAACAGTGCGAGAGTTGCAACACTAGTGTTGCATCTCGTGAAACTCTAACCAATTAAGCCATTCAAAACGCGCGTTTGGGTGTCGAAACATAACACCGTTATGAAAATCATTCCCGATATGTTTTTTTGGTTCAGATCAAGGAAATCGAGATCCCGCAGCCCTAAAAAATAAGCTTCACCTTTAAAAATGCAAAAAACACCCCTTTTTAAGGACTTTTCGTGATAATTTCAATAATAATCAAAAATAATCTAATGAAATACACTTTTTTAAGTATTTATTTGCGAAGGTGGTTGATTTATACCAAATCAAGCCAAATTTTACGATAAGGGGTAATCCTAAAGGGTTAAAACCACCCCTCAACTGAAAATAAAAATAATTTTTAACATTGTGTTTCCAACTTTTTACTTCAAATTCGATTGAATGCGTATTGTCAGGCACAAATAAATTACAGGCACTTTAGATGTGAAAATATCGTTGTATTGCGTACGATATTTAATGGCAAACTTCAAAAAACGTTAACATTAATTGGTCCCAGGATCATGCGATTTATCACCTTTAGACTAAACCACAAGAAATTAGATCCGCCAATTGTAAAGATCCCAGAGCAATAATTTAAACCTAGTTTCGTTGCTTTGAAACACCCTAAATATGTAGGTTTTTGCAATAACCAATTTTTGGGTTTCCCCAATTCATTAAAAAAATTTTGTAAAGTTCCTTTCTACCCTTTAATTTTGGACATTTTCAATAGCCTATAATAGACATATCATACGTAGCAAAGTCTTTGTGTCGAACTTCGGGACTATTTAAAGAATAAAATATTGATATACTACGTTGAACAACTGCAAAACTTTAAAAGAAATAGGTATTGAATAGGCAGAAGGAAGCAAGGTCATTTATCACTACGAAACACATTAAAATTTTAATTGTTTTATTGAAAAGTATTTTTAAAATAAAAATAAAACCTTCTTCCGAAATTATTGATTTGAAATACTCTTAGCATATTAAACGCTTATGTGTCTCCAACTTGAAACTGGATCAAAATAATCAAGTAACCAATACAAGCGCAAAAAAATGACCAAGTTAATTTATTACTTAGCGAGGAAAGTCCACAAATTGTAAGATCCAATTTTTCAACATATAATTGGTGGAGAAATTCTTTTATCTAAAATTTTTTTAAAGATAATTAATTTATTAATTTTATTTTAATAAAATATCTTTTTTTTACTCACTTGTTTATTAAATGTTTTTCCTTTATTTATCGCGTCAAGCTCGACTATTAATTTTTTACTTTCAATAGAAATTTCAGATTTTTCTATAGCTAAATCTGCTGCTTTTAGTAAAATGATCATATGGCATATATAACAGCAACAATATCCAATAAATATATAATCGACATATTTCTCATATTGATTAATTAAAAAAACTATGTAGACTACCGATGCTATTGACCATGTTGAACGAAATATCGATAAAAGTATTTCAACTTGAAATAAATCCTTAAATGCATTTGTAGTCCTGTAGATTTCAGAATGTATCCGTGATATGCGATTAAGGTTATATGAAAATTTATTTAATATATCTGGTTGTGATTGGCAAGGTAACATGTTATTAGCTTGAAGACTTGCTTCTTTAACTTGTACCAAAAAATTTTGTAAATATATATTTAAACTTTCGTAAAGGACCGCAGAAAATAAAAATGCAACAAATACATTTGTAATGAAAGTGCATAATATTGCCCAAAATACGAGAAAAAGGAACCAAGCAATTATTCCCGTGACTTCAAACAAAAACAAATCTTCAAAATCAGCTATCATTTGATAAACATTACAAAATATCATTATGATTAACCAAAACAAATGTGTGGCTTTAATAAAATTTGAATTATGTGTTAGTAAATTTAAACATTTAAATAATCTACAGTAATTATTTAAAATGTCCATGAACTTATTTCTGTTTATCATCGATTTTATTATAATAACGTTCGTTGTGATTACCACGGTACAGCACTGAATTGTTAATTGCAAAACGAAATAGAATCGTTTATAATTGCCAAGTATCACAAGATTGTTTGAGTCAATTATTGCTGCTGGTATTGACGTTAACACGACTAAAAACATTACAAAAAAAGCTATTTTTACGCTTTTACTGCACTTAACGAATGTTTTTGATTTGCTGTCATATCGAAAAATTAATAAACCGAAAAATCTCCCTTTGTAATAAATTAAAAACAAAAGTTTATGAAAATATCTATTAACGCGGTTCAGCATGTTGCTGCAAGGTGAGTTGAATTTAACATAATTTAAAAGCACGCAAGACAGTTATTTCGGTATTTATTTTTTTATTAATTTTATTAATTAATTTATTTATTAACTTCACTTCGTCAACAGGGGGAGGGTAGGAATATGTCACCAAGCTTTTGTGTTAAGTTAATGAACTGGGAATTTATTTACTTAATAAGAACAATATTATTTGTAGGTTTGTTGTGCCGGAAATATAAAACACTGTTAAGTCCATTTGAAGGGGGTCTTCAAGTCTTGTGTAGCTACGCTATTTCGTTGAAGGTGCCTATATGAATTATTTGTAAGAAAAACAAATCCCGGACACACTCTTAATTACTTCCTTTAATTAGATGAATTGCAATTTAATCTTGCCATTGAATCGTCAGATATGGGTAACTCCACATGTTGATAGTAACATTAATAAACGATAAATTTTCATCAAGATAAACTTTTAATAATTCTTATGATAATCCGATCCGATTTCACTTGATTGTGAGTCTTGTGGTCGGAGAGATAACCTTTTACGTATTGTTTTGAAGTAGTTATCTAGTTGAAACAATACACTATGCTTGATTTCTTCACACTGGGTTATACCTCTGCTAGATTTATCCGTAGTATATCTAGAGAAATTGGTTTTCTTCACTTTTGCTATCGTTGGGTTAAGACTTATCGGCGAGTTAAAGTTAACTGGCCAATTTTGAGGGTTTATCTCTTGGTTAGTGTCAAAACATTTGTTGTTGACATTTTTTTAAATATTTAATTATATTAAAAATGGACGCATTTATAAATGTTAATATTTTCTCGACCGATGAGAGCGAAGAGGAGAATTTAATGGAAAATATTACATTAAAATTAGAAAAAATACGTTTTCATTCATAAATGAGAACATTAATTTAAGTATTAAGTATTAAGTAGGCGGAAGTATTTGCCTGTAACCCAATTACAATTTAAATATTTTTTAAATTATTTCATCGTTTGACGTCAAAAAAAACCGCCAAATTATAACTTTGCGTTTTTTTAACGAGACTTGCGCAAAAGCCAAACATATCTCAGCAATTTGCAGAGATGCCATATGAATGGTAGGTTAACTATCTGTAGAATACGTAACTTTGGATTCGCGTGAAGAAAACCGTCCCACATTTAATCGAAGTTTATCTTTATTCGAAAGTTAGAAAACCCGTGGATAAGTTTAGAGTGAAGAAATCGGGCATAGAGGTCATTTATTTCATCGTTTAATAAATTTTATTCAAATTAAAAAAAGTTTGAAGCAAAAATGGCTAAAAGAACGATGAAAAAATTTAGAGAAGTTTCTGGTATTAAGTGAAAGACAGAAAAAATTCGTAAATAATAATGCTTTACAAACACTTTACAATATTGTTTTTCGTTACGGTATGCTTTTGACTTGTTTCCGGATCATTTCTCAGAATATCCTGACATAGAGAAACTATTATTCCAGATCTACGACGGAAATATGGAACAATCATTGAAGAACGAAATAGGCCAAAGGAGTAGGCCCATTGTGATCCCACTTTAAACCTGATGTTAACGTGTCGTTTCTTTGATAAACCATCTCGAGGAAGTCATGAATCTCCTGAGTTGCAGGATCCCAATCTTCGAGATTTCCGCAAGCGTGCTTAGAAAGGGTTCACCAAATGTGGTTAGTCTATCCTTCTGCTTAGGGCTGGGCAGTGACAGAGCAGATGTAGTACACTTTCCTCCTCGTCCGGATTTTTACAGCTTCTGCAAAAATCGTAGGTCTCAAGGCCTAAGTGGGCAGCTTGCGTCCCTATCAGATAGTGTCCGGTCAGCACTCCACACTCCCGTTTTGTCTCCCGAGGCTTATTAGTAAATTGGTCCGCCTGAGATCATAAGAGGGCACACTGTAAAAAATTTCTGTGGTAATTTTACAAAAAAAAATACTGGAAGTTTTATTCACAAGCAGTTTTGTAAATTTGCAATATATATTATTAGGAATATTCCTAATATTCTTTACGCATTTTTACCAACTATGTAGTAAATATACATTAATTGTGGGATGTAAAAATACAAATCAGTATTAGAGCTTTTACTTCATAGTTTTGTAAATTTCCAAAACTCTTGTGTTGTAACTTTTTACCCGTGAGGGGTACAGGGAAACACGGCTAAAGATTCCCGCCCTGTGCCGATGTGCTTGGCACTGCTTGAATTATTTTCAAGCGTCAAATTTTATTACTAGTTTACCCCACTCCATATACATAAAAAATAGTATTTTGCTCACCATGCCTTGTTAAGCATGCACGTGAGGCAACGCCTATCAAAATTTCTTGGCTGTTCTGCCGAGACCCTGATCAAATTCAAAGGTCTGACCTTAACTTAAGAACAATCGGGTTTATATGCTTAGTATTTCATTGTTACCTGTGAATTATATCCATGAGAGGAAAAATTTAAACCTTATATTCCAATAACCAATTTGTAATTTTACTGAAAATTTATGTTCTAAAATTACGCCTCTTACTGTAAAATTACAGTATAAAGTGTATAAAGTATAAAGATTTTTTTAGTACGTAACATTGATAAATATACTAAGAAATATTGTAATTTTCCTAGATAAACCATTTAGAAAAATACACAACACTGTGTAAAATATACGTCACATTCATGTAATCAACATTTACGTCATGCAGTATTGGAGATTCCCAATTTCTTTAGGTGAAGTTACAAAATTTATAGTAAAATTACAATAATTAGTAAATAGTAAATTAGTATTTCATATCACGATTTGTAATTTTACTGTACATTTGCACTGTAAATTTACATATTTTTTTTACAGTGCAGGTTAATTTGGCCAAGGTGCATTTATTAAGATCCCTCCAATGCTTCTTCGCTTGTTGCTTTGTGTGCTGTTTGCATCACAGTTTAAAAGTGGCCCAAGGCATACCAACCCTTTCCTTTCCAGGAAGGAGAGTAGCGGTCGTGCCTTTCCTAGCCAGTTCGTCAGCTTTACAATTTCCCTCTACATTTCGGTGACCAGACACTCATTCGAGGAGGGTCCTGAACTGCTGAGCCATCTCGTTATTCTGAGAGAGATTCTGCGACATTCAGAAATAGTTCTAGAGCTGTTTGTGCAAGAGCGCAGGACTTTCAGAGCCGCCTGACTATCTGAGAAGATGTAGACAGTCCCATTCCTATCGCCTTGCTGGTTGCAGTGATCGGGTTCCCGAAGGAGACTTCAATCCCAATCTCTTAGGAAAAGACTCCTCCTCCTACTCGACCCTCGAGCTTAGAGCCATCAGTAAAGAAGTTTATGGCACCCTGAAAACTGTGTGGTCTATTTCTCTATTCACGACGTGAAGGGATGTGGATTCCGTAGTTCCTCGTGAAGGTAATCTCGGGTATACATAAGTCAGTGTTTGTGGGGACGATAACAGAGTTCAGCACCTTCGTGTGACCTCCCCTGATTCCAAAATCCAGATTTTTTTTATTTTAAGGGCTGCGATGCTTGCATACAAAAATGTATATAATTTTTTTTGTAGATAAATAAGTGATTTAACTTTTTTGTTTAGAATTTTTTTTGTTAAGTCAATATGTACTGAGCTATGGTGCTTCAAACTTCACATATTACTTTCTTTGCACTATATTTCGGTAATGGTTAATTCTACATGAAAAAATCCTGCGTAGTACTTATAGAACGCACGATTATCTATAGTTTTTGTTGTTATCATTTTTTACGTAGGGCTAATATTTCACGAGTTATAGCGCTTTAAATGTCAAAAAACGTAAATTCAAAAGTAGTTTTATTGCAAAACTGATTATGTATGGAAGAGTTATATGTATTGCATATGAAACGTTCGGCGCTGAATAGCGGCTCAAGTATCAGTGCTAGAAAAAAATTTTTAAAGTAAAATTTCTACAGAATTTTATAATTAACATATTTGTTGGTTTAACTTTTCGTTGTAAATGAATAGTTGAGATATTTTTAAAAAAACCATCCCTAATAAACGTTTAAGGTGTAATAAATCCATAAATATCATTTTTCAAAAAAGCTAAAACAAAAAATGTGGGTAATGAAATTGCGCACAAAAAACGTTATAATGAGTTTTGAAATAAAACGTGTAATTAAAAAGATATGGGCAGAAAACTACTTTTGAATTTACGTTTTTTGACATTTAAAGCGCTATAACTCGTGAAATATTAGCCCCACGTAAAAAATGACAACAATAAACATTATAGATAATCGTGCGTTATATAAGTCCTACCAAGGATTTTTTCATGTAGAATTAACCATTACCGAAATATAGTGCAAAGAAAGTAATATGTGAAGTTTGAAGCACCATAGCTCAGTACATATTGACTTTACAAACAAAAAAGTTAAACCATTTATTTATCTACAAAAAAGATTATATACATTTTTGTGGTAAAATGCATAGTTTCTGAGATATAGAATTAAACGCGTTTCCCTTCACGGTAAGTTTAGCAAGAGGGTGGGTATGACGCCATTTTGAATTTAAGCTTATAAAAATACGTAAAATAATTTGGTAAAAAAAAATCGCGTGCGGTATTTTTCGCAAAGAAAAAGTACCTATTTATTGGACCTAAAAGTCGTTTCTGTAGAGGGATCCCAACCACTTTATAATATATGATGTTCTTAAAAACAATTGGGTACTCAGAAAATTTCCGATTAGCAGTCTTATTATCAAAAGCACTATTCTTAAATGTGAAAGAAAAAGATTTGTTTATTTCCATGTATACGCATGACTGTAGTAGGTGCATTATCCAATTTAATTGATTTATACAGCAAAGTGATAACTCAGTAGAAAGGGAGCTATTCGATTGAATCCAGAACAATGAAGAATATTATCGACAGTTTAATAATAAAAATATTTTTCCTTGGATATTTCATAACGAAGTTCCATGGAATATTATTCACTAATTACAACAAAAAGAAAAATGTATTCACAATTTCAAAATGTCAATCAATTTTATATTTTATAATCGCTATTATAGCAATGATATGTTCACCATTTTTTGTTATTGTTTTGTGCAAAGCGGAAGGGCTTAATGATACCGATGATATTTTATTAACGATAGTGAATTGCTTGCAATATTCTTCAGAATTAATTATCGGAATTTATATTGTGTTAATTCAGTTAAGAAATCGTAAAGAAATTCTAAAAAATTTAAATAAATTCCTTGAGATATTCGCAAAAGTACAAAATCTTACAAAAAAGCAAAATATATTCACATTTTACCATTTAAATTTGATAATCTTAAAAATGCTTTTATTTTCCCATTGTATTGTTTGTGAAATAGTTTATTTAGCGATAGGTAATAACTTCAAAATAGTTGATCTAATTTCTTTTTACTTTTATGTTTCAGCCTTTAGGGCGTCACTTACTTTTTCGAATTTCTTTTATTTAATTTTAATTGCTGCAATGGCGCTGCATGAATGTCTATTGAATTATTTAAGACAGTTAATACTTGAAAATGATATAACTAATTCTAAATATATTATAACAATCGAAAGCATTATTAAATTGTATAATAGTACACAAATTGTTGTGAAAACATGTTATCAGTTAATGCAAACACAAATATTTTTATACATTTGTCGTACATTGACTTCATCAATATTTCATCACTATTATGCTATTGATGCCATAATGTTGCACAGGGATTTCGCTTATCTTGTATTATTTAACTCATTCTGTGAACTTTTTGATATTATACTGTTTATGGTAGCTGCAGATGGAATGGTTGAAACAAAAAATTCTTTTTTAAAAATTCTTGAATATCAATTTGGCAATGTCACAATCTCTAAAAATGTAAGATATATTGAAATATTTAAAATAATTTTATAAAATAACAAAAATAATATTTGCAGGTTGATGGACTGTGGTATAGGATATTACTTGATAAAATGGATATAACCCTTTTTAGTTTTTTTAAATTGGGCAGATTATCCATAGGTTCGTTTATATCAAAGGCTGTTGAATATATTGTTTTGTTGTTACAATTTCGGATGTTAAATAAAGAATAAGAAGAGAAATTAAAAAATTTAATGAAATGTGTATAAAGGTTTTTTAAAACGATTGAATACATGTTTTTATTAAAAAAAAGACAAAAATAAATGGGAAACATCGCTCTTCACTATATTTTAACACTAATTGAATTATTTATAGCCGCTGTAGTTATATCATAACAATAATTATTTTAATCTAAAACCTAATTGCGTTAATATTTCCTCCCTAATTAGTCCTCCTAAAATTTTTCAAATTGGCAATATTAACTTATGTTCTTTACTAGTTGGTTAGCGGAGGCTATACAGCTCGTAAATCCTATTGGAAAATAACTTTCCGAGTAGGTTCTATGGCAGATCTCAATATTTCAGAAGGTCAGGCGCGGATTTAAGGGGGGTCACGGGGGTCATGACCCCCCCAAAAGCACTCGCTGTTTAAAAAACAAAATTGACCCAATTAAAAAAACAAAAGCAATTTCAAACCAAACGACCAAAACCGACCGAACTTTTTTGCAAATTCAAAAAACGACCCTTTTTTTATCTGATAGTGTAAGCTCAGGTGTCACCCTTTTGGCCTTATCATGGTTGGTGAGTTGAAAAAATTGCAGCCCCGTTTATCGTTCTCATTTTTCGTACCATAATTGGCGAATGCAGCGACATGACAGTTTTCGACAAAACCTTATCATTGTTGTCGCTTGAAAGTTTTTAGACATTTCTGATAATTAAAAAATTTATAAAATTACATTATTTATTCAATCTATTTAAAAAATATTTATTCAATGTAGTCACTTGACAATCGTGAAAAACGCAGTTTTGTCTCTTCAAACGCCAACTGTGATACGCCTGAAGGCGTTTTTCCCGACAAATGTCAGTTTTTTCGAAAGCTATTGTTTTGATTCCGAAAAAAATTACCTTTATTAGAGTAAATGAAAGTCTAATTTACCGAATTAATATAAATTTTATTGCTGTAAATTACACCGAACTATGAATTGAATTTTTAGTTTTATTTCTTTATTCGCGCTACCGCTCGCAATGATGACTTTTCCCGGAATGTTTACTTCCTTCCAGCGATGGGACCATGTCGTGTCCAGGGCGGCGATGACCTTTCTCGCACCGTCGGCAAATTTGGCCTAAATGTGCCGCTGAACTGCGATGACCCAGGTGATCGTCAGCAATTTTTGTGCGTTGAAGAAAGGGTGAACGATCGTCACTTGCTGATTGATTCCGATGCGGTTGTTGTGCTCGTTGGGGTGCAGTTACCTTATTTGTTCTCCGAACATGCTCCCGGGCCAGGAAAGGACAAACAATGTTTCTGTAAATATAGGTTATCAGTCAACTTTACTATGGCGGCATTTCCTCCATGCACACAGAAAGTTGACTCTGGAACTCGGTGTTTTGTGGCGCACCTACTCGCCTTCTGCAACGTGGGAACGGTTTGGATTAAACAAGGATTGAAATTTGTGAGTAAAGGGAGAGTTTTCATTTAGTGCTTAAATCTAATTTATTAAGAGGTTTGACTGTTTAATCTGTGCGGGAATTATCGGCAGTTTTCTGCGTCCATTTGCGTTCGATGGGAGAGAGGGAAAACTCCCCTGATCCTTGTGGAGTTCTAGCTGAAGTGATGGTAGCATATCCTTCTTGCGCCTCTCGTTTGTTTGATTCACTTGAATCTGCTTCTGTGGATCTTGTCAGACCCTTTGGGCACCATTTGCAGTAGGCCTTTCGTCTGTAAATTGCGAAGCCAATTAATAACGCGCAAGCCACTGCAACGATGGTTGAGATTGCGTGGTGGCCAACTGTTGTTCCAGTAGGCAGAGGGATTTCCGGTCTTGATATATCTTCAAGAGAATCTACTGGCCTTAACACGGGCTCTTCGTCCCTGGAATTCCTTGGACCTACCGGGAAAGGTTTGAGTTCTGGACTCGAATAATTTACAGGATAATGGTGGGTTGCTTCAACTGGAACTACTTCGTCTAAATTGGATTTTAGTGAAATTGTCTTTGTTTGTAGTGTGCATCCACGATCGATGTTGATTATGCCTACGCCTTGAAGTGTAGTCTCCTCCCGTGTGCGATTACATCGTATGGATGCTACCACCGGAGAATCTAAGAGGAAGAGCCAAGTGTTTGGTTTTATGAGGCGTTTCCAACTGTTTTTTGGCAAGATCACTTGACTAAATTCGCACGCTTTTCTTGGTTCTCGACGAATTACCGCATCAATGACGCAATTGGAATTGGTCTCCAGGTTGTTTATTACGGTGGGTGAGCATAAGTATTGCATGCTTCCCAATTGATCGCATGCACGGAACTCGGTCTCTGTGAGTTCGAAGTATTTCTCCGAGTCGAAATCGACTGCGAGAAAGTTTTTTGTCGCCACCGGGTTGAGGTAGGTCGACGCTTCCAGTCTTCGCGGGATTGGGGTGACTTTCACCAATTTAAATGGGACTGGCTCTAAAATATTTAAGTAGTCGTATGCACAGACCATGGATTCGTTTAGCATTACTTCTACATGCCCTGTGCTCTGTCTTTTTATCTCAAGATTGGTAGGTAGGTTGTGCGATGCCTGTTGGATGACTGTGGCTAGTTGTGAAGGAGAGATGAAATCAGTTACTGACCCGTGCCCTAGTAATCCTGTTACTACCTTGTTATAATAGTCTGTCAGGTCATCTAATAGGTTTAGTGCTGAATGGTACGCTGCGAATATATGAATGTTGATTCGATTGCCGTCAATGGCAGCATGCCAGGGCTCCATGTCATTTAGTATATCCATGACTTTGTTGATCTTTGAGGTGAGTGTATTGACTTTGTCCGTGATTCTTGTTTCAGAGACATTTATGTGGTGCGTCATAGATAGGAGAAGTACATGTTGGTTTCCCAGCTCCTGAATGAGGTGTTTCTGAGTTAAATCTAAGTTCTTAATGTCTTTGTAGGCCTCGTCGTTAACCCCAAATACGGATTGCAGCAACTGTCCGAATAAGCCTCTTTTTCTTCTATGAGTAAGTTCTTTGCTGGTTAGCACATCAATGGTGCTGAGAAGTTTATCCTTCTTTTCGTTGATGTACTCCAACAGCATATCGCAGTGTGCATCACCAGTAAATTGTTTAGCTCTCGCGCACATCTGGTCCATATTGGTCTTTACTCCCTTTGCTCGTTCTATGTCAGCTTGAAAATGAGTCTTGTGGCAGAGATCAAGCCTCAACGTTCCACGTCGCAGTTGTGCCTCACCTAGATGTTCAACATATAGGCCTGGATCTGGGTATGATACGGAATAAGCGGCGGAGCTCTTTATGAATACTGAGAATACCATGACGTAAGTGAATAGCGTGGTCAGTAGAGAAGAGGATCGTAATGTGCGTCGAGTGGCGTTTTGACATTTCTCCTCCCTGTCTGATGACCCTGTTGCACTTGAAGTAAACTCCATGTTTACGTCCTTGTTTTTGTGATAGGAGCTGCGATTGATAGAATCGTGCTCTTCATACGGTAACCTGCAGAGCTTAGTAACGGGTCTCTTTAACAATTTATCCTTGCTTTGTACGGTAACCACTCTCGTAAGGTTGTCTTTACCGGGATGCAGCTCCACTACTCGTCCTAAAAGCCATTTGCTGGGTGGTAGTTTGTCTTCTTTTAATATTACTACATCATCTACTTTCAAGTGCTCTACCGGTTTTCGCCATTTTGGCCTCTGTTGCAAACGGTGCAAATATTCTGTTTGCCATTTTGTCCAAAATTGTTGATGAACTTGTTGCACTCGTTGCCATCGATCTAATCGGTTCTCGTTCATGTCCAATAGTGAGGGCTCCGGGGGGGTAAAAATTGATCTTCCACTCAGGATTTTGGCCGGTGTTAAATAGTCTAAGTCGGTGGTGTCTGATCTCAATGGGCATAGCGGTCTCGAGTTCAGCGTAGCTTCGATTTGGCACAAAATGGTGCACATCTCTTCAAATGTCCAAGTTCTGCATCCACTTATTCTCTTAAAATGATATTTGAAGCTCTTTACCCCTGCTTCCCACAACCCACCAAAGTGTGGTGCATATGGTGGTATAAAATGCCATGTAATTAGGTCAGTCGCTAAGGCTTCTGCGATTTCGACTTGTACCTGGGACAGGCACTTCTTCCAATCTCGCTCGATTACTGTCTTTGCTCCCACAAAGTTTGTGCCATTGTCGCTGTAAATGTCCGAGGGCATCCCCCTTCTGCTGCAAAATCTTTTGAAGGCTGCAAGGAATGCCGGAGTGCTTAGGTCGCTCACGAGTTCTAGATGAATGGCTTTCGTGGCTAAACAAACAAAAAGTGAAACATATCCCTTGGTTAAAGTGATTTTTCGTCTTTGTTTGGTACGTATTTCAAATGGTCCACAAAAGTCTACTCCCGTGTGAGCAAACGGCTCTGAAATGTTTACTCTTGGGCTTGGTAGTTCTCCCATCAGCTGTTGACATGATTGTCCCTTTTGGCGATGGCAAATGACGCACCTAAAAATTGTTGCTCTAACTACATTTCTCATACGCAAAATCCAATATTTTCTTTGCATCGTTGCGCAAGTTAATTGTACTCCTCCATGTTGAGTTGCTCTGTGGTAATAGTCGGCGATCAATCGAGATAAGTGATGTGTGTTGTCTAAAATCACCGGGTGTTTTGATTCGAATGGAAGAGACGATTTGGAAATCCTTCCTCTCACTCTCATAAGGCCTTCGCTGTCAATGAATGGGTTTAAGTCTAACAATCTGCTTTCTCTGATGCATTCTTTATTTTTCCTTAGGCAGGTAAGTTCTCGGGGAAATGTTTCTGCTTGTGCGATGAGTAATACTTTATTAAGAGCCACCCTAATTTCGTTTGAGGAAAGCCATGACGTTTTGTTGTCTGCCGCTTTATCTGGAGAAATTTTGTTTTTGAGATGTGCAATGAATCTTAGTATATAAGCGAAAGTCCTTATCAAGTGGGTGAATGAGGAGAACCGCGTCAAAATAGAGTCTGTGTGATCTGCAGCGACGTGCATAGTAGTTTTGCGCATTTCTTGCGTGGTCTCCATTAATGCTTTTTCTTGTGGCCATCGGTCTGCTGGAAGTGTCAACCATTCTGGGCCTGACCACCATAGAGGGTGATTGATTAGTTCTTCTGCAGAAATTCCGCGGCTGGCACAATCCGCGGGATTATCCTTTGATTTCACATGCCTCCATGTGCAGCTTCCTAAAGTGGTGTGAATTTCGGTTACTCTGTGAGCGACAAATGCTTTCCACGCGTTGGGCTGTCCTCGTAACCAAGCTAGTACAATTTCGGAATCTGTCCAAGTGAAAGCAGTAATATCTCCAAATTGTAGTGCTGCCTTCACTTGGTTAATAAGGCGTGCCAGGAGCACTGCGCCACAGAGTTCTAACCGTGGTAAGGAAACAAGTTTAACTGGTGCCACTCTGGTTTTTGCTGTGAGCAGTCTAATTATTGTGCCCTTCTCGTTTGTAGACTTCAGGTACACAACTGCAGCATATGCCTTGAGCGAAGCGTCGCAAAATCCATGAATCTCGATCTTCTGACGGTGAGGTTCTTTAGTCACCCCCAGCCATCTTGGTATTTTGATTTTTTCTAAGTGATTAAGTGATCGCTTGAACGCTTTCCATTGTTCTTCGTGATTTTTTGATAATGTGTCGTCCCATTCCAATCCATGTAACCAGAGTGTCTGCATAAGAATTTTGCCTGTTACTACTATAGGTGCTACCCAACCTAGCGGGTCGAACAATTTAGCTACTTGTGATAGGACTTCTCTCTTTGTGGACGATGTCTGGTCTGTTGATAGGTTAACCTTGTATGAGAAGGTATCCGATATGGGGTGCCAGTAAATTCCTAATGTTTTTACTGCCTTCTCCACATTGATTTTAACTTCTATTGGCACTTCTTTGTAGTCTTTGGGTAAATGGTCGATGAGTGCTGGGTCGTTAGAAACCCATTTTTTTAATGGCATGCCACCTAATTGCAAGATTTTGATGAGTGCATCTTGAATCGTTAATGCTTCTGTTATAGTGTCGGCTCCTGAAAGTACGTTATCTACATAGAAATCTTTTAGAATTATTTCCCGAGCAATGGGAGATATGTCGCCTTCATCTTTTGCTATTTGTTGTAAAGTTCGCGTTGCAAGATAGGGGGCACTGGCAGTTCCGAATGTGACTGTGGTCAACCTATAGTCTAAGATTGATTCGTCGACAGAATTCCTCCATAGAATTCTGTGGTAATCTCTGTCTTTTGGTTTAATTCTGACTTGGCGATACATCTTTTCTATATCTGCCGAAAATCCAATTTTATGCTTGCGCCATCTGAGTAGAATCTGGGTCATGTCATCTTGAATAATTGGGCCAACCATCATAAGGTCGTTTAAGGAAGTTCCTGTGTTAGTTTTTAACGATGCATCGAACACTACTCGTAATTTAGTCGTAGTGCTGTCTTCTTTTATAACGGCATGGTGTGGAAGATAAACTGCGTTATTGGTCCCTTTCTCTGCTTCGGGTACTATTTCTAAATGTCCCAACTCTATGTATTCCTCGATGCATTTGACATACTCTCTTTTTAATTCGTGATTGCGGTCGAACTTTCTTTCTAATTGTCTGAATCGGGCCAATGCAAGATTTCTAGAATTTCCTAATAATGCTGATGGTTCTGGTTCTTTGAATGGGATTGCTACCATGTACCGTCCATCTTCTTCTCTTTCTGTTGATTGTGCGAAATGCGTTTCGCAATCTATTTGTTCTTGGGTTTGTGAGTTGCTACTAGTTTGAATCTCCTCGATTTCCCAGAATTTTCGCAGTTCTTTGTCGATGTCAATGGTTGAGTGGAGAGTAGCAATTCTTTGAACGCATGGACGTGCGTTGGTTGGTGATGATCTGCCGAGTACGATCCAGCCAAGTTGTGTGTTTTGTGCCACCGGCTCGGTGCGTGCACCGCGACGGATGCCTTCTAAAATTATATCACCATATATGTCTGCTGCCAGCAGCATATCAACCTTTGAAGGTTGATGGTACTGCGGGTCGGCCAATGATAGGCCTTGCAAGTGGGAACACTGAGAAATTTCAGGATTAGCGGAAGGAAGAAAATTTGTCAAAGATTTAAGAACGAGTGCCTCATCTATTCGAATTGTTTCCTTGCTTAAACGTGATTGTATTGTGAGTGACACCGTATCAAGACCTTTGCCTGCTTCTACACATGCGATTCCTGTTATTATGACGTTGCTGCGTTCTCTTTTTAATCGTAGGCATTGGACCGCGGAGTCTGTGATAAAGCTGGATTCGGATCCTGGATCTATTAGCGCCCGTAGTGTGTGCGATCCTGTCGAAGTCTCCGCAATTACTAAAGCTGTTGCAAGAAGAACTTGCTTTCTTGTACGGTGACACACGTAAGACGACGCTTGCTCCTCTTTTTTATTTGAATTGGATGTTGTATCCTTTGGATTTGTTTGTTTTGGTTTGGTATTTTCAATGGGCACTAGTTTAGTAAAATTGGAGTGTAAGAGCGTGTGATGACGACGTCCACACTTGAAGCATCCTAAGGTGCTTGGGCAATCATTGGCCTTGTGACGGTAACCTAAACAGTTCCCACAAAGACCCTTTCGTTTTACCCAATCTAATCTGGTTGTGGCGTTAGCGCTGATGAGTTTTGGGCATTTTCTTGGGGCATGCGATCCATTGCAAATGATGCAGGCGTTTTCTGTAGTAGTGGCATATGATTGGCGTGGCTTGGAAATGGACGACAAATCACGTTGTTGGGTGGAACGTGCAGGTTGCTTTGCGCCGATTGCTTCCAGCGTTCTAAATCTTGATTCTAGGAAGTTCTTTAATTCTGTGAAAGTTGGTAGTTCTGTTTGACTCCTTAATGATTGCTCCCACAGTGTATGAGTGTCGGGATGGAGTTTCTTGACTATTAAGTAGATTAAGATGGGATCCCAGTTTGCCGTATCTATTTTCAGGTTTGATAATGATTGAGTGCACTCTTCTATCTCGTCTATTAATCTGCGGTTGTTTTCAGCTGAGTCTATGGTAATAGTGGAGATCGAGAACAACTTCTTAAGGTATGTGTTTACTAGAACGCGTTTGTTGTCGTATCTGCTCACTAAAACTGCCCATGCTGTTTCATAATTTGCCTCGGTTTTCTGAAAGTGTCCTACTAGCTTAAGTGCATCTCCGCATAGGCTCGTCTGAAGGTAATGAAGTTTTTCTACATTATTTAACCGACTGTTGTGCACTAGGGTTCTAAAAATATCATGATATGAGGGCCAGGCAGAATAATCTCCAGAAAATCTTGGCAATTCTATTTTTGGAAGTCGGATCTCGGGTTTTGGCAAATTACTAGAGGGTCTGTTTTGTTCATCTGGGTTAAGCGTTGTAACCTGTTCTACAACGATCGGAGGAGGTGGAAATTTTGTCAATTTGTATGACTCGATCTCGGAAACGGAAACTATATAAAACTCTTCTGCTTCGGAGTATCTCTCTTTCGAGAAATAGTCTAGTTTTAATAGTTGCGGTGATTTTTGCCTAGAGATTATCTTATCGTTAGCCCTGAATTCTTGCCAATATTTCTGCATATTCTCAAGCCTTTTTTGTAAGTTTGGCACAGTTTTTCTAACAGAGCCATCCTTACGATAATTTTCCATGCACTTTTTCATTTTTTCTAAGAGCTCCTCTTGATCGATGATGAGCTCTTCCATGGTGGGTTTTTGTTCGTCGTCACTCATTTTCACGAATACGAATACGAGAAAAAAAAAACTAACTACCCCGGTAAAGGACACTTGTGTTACGACTTAAGCACCAAATGGTAAACAAACTTTGGGTATTGGAAAAGTAAAGTGGGTATTGGAAAATATGCTTAAATTATTACTTACGATTTCTATTTTCTGGCTAACTGCAGCGTCTGGTGCGGGGAACGACGGGACTGGATTGGTGTTTTCTTGACTTGTTAGAGTTCACTGTCACTAAGCACAAAAGAACCAAGATCAAGACCACTTTGAACTAATGTTTGCACTCTTGCACCTTGTCTTGCACTTGCTAATAGTTACTAATGTTTTCTACACACTGACACTATTCACTGGTTCACCTCGCGACATTTGGTGGATCCGGCTCGAAGGACCATGTTTTGATTCCGAAAAAAATTACCTTTATTAGAGTAAATGAAAGTCTAATTTACCGAATTAATATAAATTTTATTGCTGTAAATTACACCGAACTATGAATTGAATTTTTAGTTTTATTTCTTTATTCGCGCTACCGCTCGCAATGATGACTTTTCCCGGAATGTTTACTTCCTTCCAGCGATGGGACCATGTCGTGTCCAGGGCGGCGATGACCTTTCTCGCACCGTCGGCAAATTTGGCCTAAATGTGCCGCTGAACTGCGATGACCCAGGTGATCGTCAGCAATTTTTGTGCGTTGAAGAAAGGGTGAACGATCGTCACTTGCTGATTGATTCCGATGCGGTTGTTGTGCTCGTTGGGGTGCAGTTACCTTATTTGTTCTCCGAACAGCTATGATTCCGTTTTACAGTCGCGCGCCATTTCTCACTTCAAGCGCCAACCATGATCAGACCCTTTGTACTACTAGTCCGTCATGTCATGTCGCACACGTCATAGTACAATGTCTAGTAGTAAGCTTAGCTTGAAGGTGCAGTGTCTCCATATGTAAATCGAGCGTTGCCGTGTTGCAAGGGCAAAAATGCGGTGTTATAGACCCGGTGAATCTGCTAAAAATGTACCGTGTAATTTTTCGTCAATTTTCTTCAAAAATTCCAATTTTTTTTGACAAAACTAAATTTTTTTTGTCAATACAAACAAAAAGAGTTTTATCACAAAAAGGTGGAAGTTTTGAAGAAAATTGATGAAAAAATACAAAAATTTATGATTTTCGATTCGATGTTTCCACTTTTTTCAAGTTTAAACATTTTTTCTTGTTCACCATCATAAAGTGCATAAAAATCCTACACTTAAATTAACCCTGGAATACTATCGCTTTTTTAGCATACGTTGTTATTATCGTGTGTAAAATTTACTATTGCGGAAATGTGACATTGCCATAAAAAACGCAGTAATATAAAATGTTTTATAATTATTTATTTATCAAAAAATGAACATTTTTTCAACAATATTTTAATCAAAATTCACGAATAATGTCGAAATTTTCCGCGTAAATTGAATTGGCTGTCGTAATTTTGACGAGCCATAGTATTCTAGGGTTAAAAAGGAATCTCATACGATGCAATGCACAAAAGTTATTGGCCAATCAATTTTCAGATTTGAGGCTAATTTTTGAGACTTGTGGTGGATATTTTGTCTTAAAATTTTTACGAGTTATTGTCCACATTATAAAGTAAAATTTCTGAAAATTTCATCAATTTTTACTTAAAACATCCAAAGTTGTAACCAAAAAACCAAAATTTAGCAGTTTCTTCAGTTTTCAATTTTCTTTGAAGTTATGTGTGCAGATTAAAATTTCATTTTGTAACCGCTGATAGGTAATATCATAATGATCAGCCTCAATTTTTTTCGCTTTCTTTGACCTACACATACCGATAAATTCTCATCTATATTTAGAAAGAACGACCAAAATGGTAGATTTTTTACAAAACGGCCAATAATTTACGTAGCGGTTGCAAGAGAAAAAGTCCATTTCGTATAGTATTCGATGTAACTAACATATTGAAAAAAAATTTGAGACTGGAAACAATTCCTTTTTCACTAAAATTTGATGCTTATCTGACTCCACTATTAGTAAAATCCGTAAAAAATGCTTTTTCGATTTTTTGAAAATTCGGTTAGTTTTGTTCGTTTTGTTAATTTTGTTTTTGTTTTTTAGGAGTAGACATTTTTTCCGCCACTTTTAATTCCGTGACCCCCCTCCAAAACAAAATTCTAGATCCGCGCCTGCAGAAGGTACGGAAAATCCGGAGCCCACCTTCAAAAATTTTTCAAGAAGGATGTCCCTCTTACATACGGCGGCAAGTTTGGAGTGGCTTCTTTAAATCTCGAAACTATATGTGAGTACTGATAAGACCACCATGACATGACTAGATGGTACTTTTATTTACAAGGCGGAGATGGTAATAGAAAGCATATTCGTCCCCGACTGCACAATCTACCCAATGATGAGACTCCTGAAGTATGTATATAGGTTAGGTTGGAACGAAAAAATTTTTTTTAATTTCGATTAGTATAGTGCGGAAAAGTTGCTGCATGATGTGAATATAAAACGTGTAAAATTATATGAAAATCAAATTTAGTCTTGAGGTGCCCCAACGCTCTCGAAAGATGGTAGAAATGTATGATAAGGGAAAATTATTTTTTTTCATTTCGATTAGTAATAGTGTGGAAATGCTGCTATATGCTGCAAGCATAAAAAGTGTAAAATTATATGAAAATCAAGTTATATCTTGCGGTGCCCCAACGACCTTGAAAATTTGAGAAAAAGTTAAAAATGTGAATTCGTTGGGGTTATAAATTTTATTGATATATAATTTCTTAAAACTAACGCGGCTTTTACTATCACTCGGCAAGTCGCCGGTCCAGTGGCTGTGGCGGTTGTCGTTGCTAACTACTAACTGATAACTGTTGACTGATAACTGTCGACTAACTGGTATGATAAGAGTTTTGGATTATAACTATCCTGGGTTGCCGATGGGTTGTAACGTTGTTAAGTGTTGCCAATTGCTGCCACACATTGTTCCACTCGCTGGGAGTGCATCTTTACTGAATCCAGAGCTTTTATAGAGGTTTGGCTAACTATGAATATTTCAATACTACATCCTTGTGTAGGTTCGAAGTTCATTGTCTGGCAGGCCTTGAGGATCACCGGGAGATGCAAGGACAATAAACTGTTAGTTGTCTATAGATAGACCCCGGCCCCGATTCCCTCTGTTGTATTCATGGCAAGTGAAACCGGTTTTATAGATGAGAGAGGAGAGGGAACGGAAGAAATTTACGAATAAAACCGGTTTTACTCAACACACTTATGGCATTCTGTGACGTGGCTCAATATCAGTATAGTGAATTTCCTCGCGACGTCTCCATTTCCTCTTCTCTTTTTGACAGTAATTCGATAGAGAAGTCCTTCATGAGGAAAAATTTGGGGGAAGGTAGTATGCAGCACCCATACCCTTGGGTTCAGGTAGCAAGTTCTAGATGGTGTTATGACCGTAGAATTTTGAGTTGCAGGCTGCGGATTTCCTCAGTTTAAGGGCCCTCCGCGTGGCTAGGTGTTTAATAAGGAAGGGAAGGGAAGAGGCAGGCGCAACAAAACATCAATAGCATGCGTGGGGCTTTTATTGTTGCACTCCTCTGAACCCTTTCCAATACTATAAAATAATAGGTTCTGCACAGCGCTGGTCACCATACCAGACAGTTGAATGTGAGAATTGGACGTACCACGGATGTTTGTATCCACACGACCATCTTTGGCTTAAGACCAAAAAGTGATAATATACAATATTTTACCACTTTTTAGTGCAAAAACAAAGTTAAAAAATTGCTTCGTACGGCTTCGGCCATATTAATTCAACAACTGTCAGACGATTTTCGTCCCGGCTTCAGCTATGTTAGTGTTAGTAAGCCCGGCTGCTTCCAGGCCTGTAGTTTCGACGGTCTTGGCGCATCCCTTCCCAAATTGTTTTGTTCAGTTGTTTCTGCGTTTGTTGCCTTTTTAAATTAAAAGAGGGGAAATTATAGAACAAAATTTATAAAATTTGGCAACGAGGTGCGCGGAACTGTTCAAATTTTTTGTGTCACGGAGTTTGAAAACATCTATACAGTCACTTAATTCCCGTTCCCAATAAGAACTCGGGACCATTAGATTGTACTTAAGGGTTCTGGACTCTAAAGCATTTTCTCAGACCCCCCCCCGCCCCTGAACTTGTCCGCAACCTCATTTCCCTCGATATCCAAGTGTCTGGGGACCCAGGAGAGTGAGACTCTATTTTTCCTGGCCATGCTCTGGAGCTCGTCAAAGCACCCTACAACTATTTTGGAGGAAAACTTCCACGCTGAGAGTGCCATGATGGTAGCTTCTCTGTTCGAAAAATTATAATAATGTCGCCTTTCAAACCTTCTCAAGGTTGCGCCTAGCGCACGTTTTAATGGCGTGTAGGACTACCTGCGACAACATTCCCTGAACCGTTTTTTTATCGACCGCCCCACAGTGGTCGAAAATGCCAAAAAGCTGGCCAAAAGTCGAAAAATGAACGTCTTTTTTAGGAACTTTTTTTATTTTAACTTGATGGATTAGGGTACCTAGGATAGTATAAGACAAATAGAACCAATCAAATAGCGTTTCTTGCCTTTTAAAATCATTCTGAAAGTGGCCGTTGCATGCGTTGCTTGAAAGAGCATCATTAATCCCCGCGGCAACCAATTATTTAAACATACATAGGAAGTGTTATGTCGCATATTTTTGAATGTTATAAAATGGATTATTCTCAGGAAAGTAAGTATAATTTAATAATATTAACAAGAATACTCATTTGTTCACATATTTTTAACACGGTGAAGATTTCTTGATCTGTCTTTTTATCGAAAAAGTAAATTTTTTTTTATATTAATAGACCTACAAAAGAATTGCCGCTATATGCCGCTCTGATTTTTGTCTTATATTGTTTATTGACCTTTTGGCAAAAACATATTCCAAGAACTATTGCCCGAAGTTGCCCCTTTTTGTTTAATTCCACTTTTTGTACAAAACTCTGCGTAATCCATGTTTTGTTTTTTTTTAACTTATTAAAGTAGTGCTTAGCTTAAATTGAACCGTTTTATCTTTGGTAATCAACTTTCGAGGTCAAATTAACATAAGTATTGGAATTTTAATGCTAAAATTGGCTCATTTCGTACTTTTTTAGTACCTTTTCACTTAAGCTTTGCCAAAAAGTACCAAATAAGGTCAATTTTAACATCAAACTTGCTAATAACTTCAAAAGTAAAGGTCGTAGCATAAAAATTGTCCAGACATTATTGATAGGAAATTGTCCAAGCTTTCCAATTTTGCAAAAAAAAATTAGTTAATTAGCTATTTTATGGAGAAAAAGGTGATTTTGGTTGAAATTTTAGTTAAAAAAAACCAAAATTTTGACTTTTATGACTCATTACTATGGAAGTTGATAGGGTAGAACCTTGATTTTTACAGTTTTAGATAGGTGGCAGTATTCTGCACTCACTGATACATGACACATGATACATTCATGAAAATAGGTCATAGGGTTACAAAAATACAGGATTATATGTAAAACTCTAAAAAAAACAACTTCAAAACGCCCTAGCGGCTAAACTGTTACCATATCCAATAAAATAAAATATAATACCAAATTCGTGATCAGCGACCTGGAGAACACAATCCCAATTTCATTGAAAAATAGTGCTCAATATTGATGGTCGCCATTTTGAAGCCGCCATTTTGTTTTTTTAAGAAATAATAACAAATTCGTGATCAGCGACCCCAAAAACCTTTATAACTTTATTTTCAAACAATTATCTCAGTTTTTTTCGACTTTTGTCCATCTTTTTGCCGATTTCGACCACTGTGCGCCCGTAAGCCAATAGAGGTTCCTTTGATCCCCAGGAAGGATGAGCTCTTCCCACTCGGAGTAATCCGGAATAATTACCATGAATACGGGCAAATTGAAATGCTTGCCATTGACAATATCCATATGCCCTTTGACTGTATATTGAGTTCAATGAGATCTGAAGTTTCAAGGTCACAGAATTAAAAGTGGCGGAAAAAATTGTCTACTCCTAAAAAACAAAAACAAAATTAGCAAAACGAACAAAACCAACCGAATTTTCTGGTGGATTAAATACAAAAGTGCCCTACGAAAACGTGCCCTAATGTGTTTTTGATGAAGAGGCGCCCTTTATTGTGAGTGCAGCTAACTTCAGAGTTTGCAAATCAAAACATAGAAAGAGTATAGATGGATCAATCTATTGTTGTTCTTGAAGGTAATTTTTTTAAGGTCGTTTTTTAATTTGCAAAAAAGTTGGGTCGGTTTTGGTCGTTGGTTATTTTTTTAGTTGGGTCAATTTTGTTTTTTAAACAACGACCGCTTTTGGGGGGTCATGCCCCTGTGACCCCCTCTTAAATCCGCGCCTGGCAGCATACAGACTAGAGCGGCATAAGTGACAACAGCTTTAAGGAGTATTCACACATATCAGGGGCGTGGCCGGGACGTCACAGGGCCGTGTTCTGTCATGTGTGAACGAGCCCGTGCCCGGACACGGACATGTGTGAACGAGTAAAGGAGTATCCATACATTAGTGTTCCGTCAGGGGTTCAAAAAATATTGGTGCCTACATTTTAAATGAACTCGTTCACACATGCCCGTGTCCGGGCCGGAGCAAAAATCTAACGTCCGGGCACGTCCCTGAAGTGTGTGGATACTCCTTTAAGAATCGTGTTGACATCCATGAATGTTGTTTCTTAGCCAGCATTACTCCCAGATATTTCTCTGGGTCTGAGTGTCTTAACCTGAAGGTCCAATTTGCGAAGAGACTAGGACGGCATGTTGGATTAATTGATAAGCCCCCGTGGTACACCATCTTTGATCTTCTCGGAGTGCTGTTCTCATGGCTTCTAATGTCGTTAAATCATATTAATTTGAGATGTGCGTTGAACTTAGAACATGTATTTTAGAAATTTTATATATTTACTTGCTGTGAAAAGTTACGTGAAGTTACAAAGATATGCTCGTTCGCAACATCCATAAACCATGTAATACCTTGCGTACTTATCGCAAACGTTAAAAAGTTAAAAAGCTGAAACAATTAATCCAAACCTCTTCATCCACAACGAGTTAAAAACAATACAAAGATATACATGAAAGTTAAAACAAACAAAGTTTTATCTAAAAAAAAACATTTCCGAATAAAAACAGCACAATGCACCTTAACTCAAAAGTCTCAGAGCACCTTACAATTCCTGACCTTGGAAGAACAATAATAGAAATCCCTCCCTCCCTATCGCTATCTACGTCTTGAGTGCCATTCATTGTAACTAATAAAAAACTTTATCCCTGCTGCACGTTTCCCTAGGGATGCTTCATTAAAACTTAACCCCATGACTTTAACTTTAGCCCCGAGCACAGGAAAAGAGGGGATAGAGCACTGCCCTACCGCATCCCTAGGGGTTGGGCAGTTTCCGCAACACGTCTGCAAGGCACGAAACATAGCATATCCGGGACAAGGGAAAAAGTACTGCAAAAAGCGGGTCTAACCGCAGCCAGAGTGCCGAAGTCGCGTTCTTGCGAACATCAAATTCCATCTGTTCTGAGGTGGTCAGACTACTCTCGGGAGCAATTAAGTTCTGCCAACTTGGTCTTACGGGTCCACATTCCCGGCAATGCTTATGTTAATTACCGCCGGGCCATAATCTTGTTCAGGGTTAATGGCTCTGTGGTTGGAATAAATTTCAGACTTGGAAGTTCCTTTTTGCACCGTTTTTTTGGGGGGGATGTCGGCTTTGTGTCCTTCCTTTATTATCGGATGCGCTTTTATAATCAACGGAAGTTTATTACTCTAGCGAAATTAAAAAGTTTAAATTAGTCCTGTCTGTCTGCAGGATTTGGAGAATCGAATTGCGATAGTTATAAAGGCAAAAGGAGTAGCGGTCATGTTATCCATTAAGCTATATCCTTAAATAAATTCCAAATTCTACTCAGTCTCGCATAAATAAGCCTAGTGAATGTTAAGATCCGCCTCAACTACCCTATTAATTCTGGGCACGAATCCTCCCATGTTATCCATCACAGAGGAAATTTTCTAATAACCCACATTTAATTCTCCATATATCCACTTTTATCTCTTCACATATCTTTAATTTCCGCGTCTCAATTCATTTTGCGGCAGCAGAAATCCAAGCTGAAACACATCAAAAAAGGGAGAGAAATTATGACCATATATCGAGTCATATATCCTTAAGGATATTTTATCGACCATATGAACATGTCTTTTCTGGCCCATTCAATTCCCTTCCCTTCCGCTCGGTCCGCCAAGCTAAGTCTAGTTGCAGATACTTTTGTGAACTTTTTCTGGTTGTTTCCTTTGCTGGACCACAGGACTTGGCAACTTTTGTAAACGATCTTTCACTAAGTATTCCCAGATGACTTTTATTTCTTAAATACTCTTCCAGGCAAGGACAACTTTCGTATCTCCCCACACTTTTGGCACTTTTTACTTTATTTGTTCTCCCCGAACCAACTTGAACCGTATTTTTTTTTTGTTTGACGAAGGGAGGGGATGGAGGGAGTTTTATTGCTACGAGGAAGTTTCCCATTTTTTCACAAGGAACACTTTTCATATTTCGTCAATAAATCAAGGATTTTTCCCGAGGGAGTGGAACTCTAGAAAGTAACATTTAAAGGTGTTAGACATCAATGTAGATAAAAAAAATAGAGGGTGGACATTTTGTTCGTTTAACTGTGATTTTTTTGTAGTTTGGGTGAAACATAAAGGTCGATGGATATTGAATGGTATTCAACTCAATTTGCTAGGGAATTTTTACCGGTTTTCACTTATGTTTTGCGTTTTTATATTGAAGAAGGGATGTTATTGTATTTTTATATTAAAACAATAACAAGGTATTTGTTGATCAATGTATAATATGAGAAGCATTGAAAAAACAAAACAGGCAAGACAAGAGCGACGAGAAGAAATCATAAAAAAGCCATAGCAGCCCGAAGGGACACGAAAAAGTTGTTAAGGTAGCGAAAAAACGACACTAATTCGGAAATACATATAATATTAAATATGCTAGAAGTAGTGTTGTGTAGGACACGATTATAAAATGAGTTTGTAAAAGGTGCCCCTTTTTTCTTTTGAGCCAGTACAATGTCATAACTTCAAATGAGGCGAGGTGCTATTGTAATGCCAAAATGACAAAAACAAGCAAATTAAAAAAAAGAAAGAAAATAAATACCAACGATGAATGATTTTTACACTCCCCTTCGTCCAAAGGTGTTTTTTCTGAAAATCAAGAAAAATGCCTGTTTTCAAACGCGTTTATGAGGTATTAAATCGAATCTCACAAACTTTTCATGAAAATGGGTTGGTAGAGTAACTCTTCGAGAATAAATAGGGTTTTTCAAAATAACTCGAGCACCACTGTGGTCCTTGTTCAAACTTTTTTCCTGAAACGGCTGTTTTTACATATTTGAGATTTACGCGAAAAGTTATAATTATTTTTGCATGAAATTTTCATTGTAGGTAGGCACTAACAGAAGCCACAATTGCAGCCCTGAAACAAGGTTCTACGATAATTACAGTCCCTGTAATTAAATGTCAAAAAATGGCCATATTTAGCGGTTTTTATTTTTTTTACAAAAACCTGTTGACCGATTTCAATTGTCCAAAACTCATAATTTTCGTCTTTTTAAGCGCTATTACGTACTATTTTTTGTTTTCCAAAAACAGAATTTTTTCGCACCTAAAACGTTGAAAAACGGGTTTTCGCTAGCATTATTAGCTTTTTTCCACCTGTTCTCCTGGACCGATTTTTTCCAAAACACATTCATTGAATTCCTACGATTTTTCTCTTAATTATACCCGGGACAGACTAGCACCATTAATGACGAATATGACGTCAGAATGACGTAGACCCATATAAAAGATATGGAAGTAAAATGGAGTCTACGTCATTCTGACGTCATATTCGTCATTAATGGTTCTAGTCTGTCCCGGGTATTATAGCGTCCAAAAATCGCAGGGTAGATTTATTTCAACTTTTTTTCTATCCCTCCTGGACTATATTTTCAACGTTTCCCTGCTTAATACGGAATTTTTGCAGATCTCGCGGTCTAATTTATTCCATAAATTCTCAATCGGGCTTAAATCGGGAGATTGAGCAGCAGTGTCCACTACTTTTGGGCAATTCACTCGTCAAAATCGGAGCACTTTGACAAAAACGAGGGGAAGAAGTGCAACGTATCCCCCTTTTTATTTTTAGCGATTTTCCAAAAGTTCTGAACTAGCCCTTTTTTGGATGGGAAATTGATAGGCACCTTCCAGGGAGTCCGTAAATTAATAATTTGAAAAAAGAAATTTTAATCAATAGGTACAATTTATTTAGTAGCATAAACTAGTTTTGTAATATCTTTCTCCATTGTAAAATTTCTTGGGTGTGCCAATAATTTTGATCTGGGGCAGCGAAAACCCACAAATAACTGCGTAGAGGCCATTGCATCCGCAAGAAGTGACTGTTTGGTGTGCATTGTGGTCGGGAGGATTGGGCCCTATTTCTTCGAAAATGACTGTCACCGTTAGCGTCAATTCTCAGCGCTATGGCGCCATGATCAATGACTTTTTTTATTCCGAACTTGTAGGTCTTAGTCTGAGCGATATGTGGTTTCAACAGGACGGCGCCACATGCAACACAACACGGGCTGTTTTGGCTCTATTGCACGAGAGGTTCCCTGGACGCGTATTTCGCGATTTGGCGCTGCCAATTGGCCACCGAGATCGTGTGACTTAAAATGAAATAAAAATATAATCAAAACCTAAACGTCTTGTGTGTTTTTTTTAACTTTAACAAGGAAGAGGTTATAACAGAAAGCAAATCCAAGTCCGATTTATTAGATCCGTTTTTCGCCTCAATTTCCTCTTTGCCGTCACTGTATACAACATCCTACCCTCAAGTGCTCCACACACTTAATGGACAGGATCTTCTTTCGGACTCGCGAGGTATATTATTCCATATAGGATCAAGGAAGAAATGGAAGGACAAAATACTAATAGACATTTGCGCCTTCATAGGAAACCGTGACTTGAATCCCCGTGCATGTTCAAGCCAAAAGCGGAAGTTTAAGTGCCGTTGAACCCTTTAAGGCATCGTTTCTAAAACCCCCCCATTACATATAAGGGGTTCGCGGCCTGTTCAAAAAAATTATTGTGTTATATAACCGTGTAAATAACTTCTTCTTCTTCGATGACTCTACAGCCCAATTCCAGCCTTGGTAGCTTCCAGACGTCTCTGATTCGCCTCCAGTTTCTTGTATTGAGCAGTTTTGCTGCATCAGCATTAACATTGCATTCCCACCTTGAGCTGGTCTTTTCTTATCTGGTAGTAGATACAAGGCCTTTTTTGGTATCCTTGAGTCATCCATTCTTTGGACATGGCGGGCCCACCATAAGCGCAGTAGCTTGTCATGTGTCGAAAGTTCACACTCTTTGTTTAGGTGGTACAATTCATGATTGTAACGCATTCTCCATGCTTTGTCTTCATTGATTAGGCCGTATATCCTTTGGAGATCCTTCCTCTCAAATATATCCATCTTATCTGCGGATTTTTGGGAGATACTCCATGTTTCACACCCATACGTAGCTAGTGTTCTTATGATCGTTTTGTAGATTCTTATTTTCGTTTTTCTGTGGATTTCATTTCTGGCAGGAGTAACAAGTATGTTCAATTTGCGGCCTTTATTCTTCTCTGCATGTCTATCGTTTCATCGTTGTCTTCGCTGACTGTAGACCCCAGGTAGTTAATTTGGTTTACCCGTTCGAAGTTATATTCCACCCAGGTGGTGTTGTGGTTTTCTTCTTCTGTCAACCGTCGTAGAAATGTAACAGCCGTTTAAAATCCAAACATTTGTCCTGGATTTTCCCGGTAATAATTCGATTTTACGACCGATGTTGACGGAAGAGAATGGAGCCCGATCAAACATGTTTGTTTTTCCTGTCGTCGCCATCAGACTCAATTTTTGGTTTCTTACAGAGAAAATCGCTCCAAATGCTTAAGATTTTTATTTTTTAGCCAAAATTATAGTGCGGGGTCGCAAGATTTTTTACTTAATTTTTTAGCTTTTCAGGGGGTCGCGACAATAAAAAGGTTGAGAAACGCTGCTTTAAGGGGACATAGCACCTACAAATTTTCAAAAAATCTAAAATTTTGTTTTGATAGAATTTGTTAGAATAAACCTTTACGAAATATTTTTTAATAATAATAGTGAAAGGCATCGTAGATTGAATTTTGGTAAAGTTTTTTTAAAAAAAATGTTGTATTTTAACTTGAACGCGATTTTCTTACAACAACGTGTTTCAAGTTGGTGGGAAAGATTAAAAAAAAATATTTATTCGATCGTTCTAAAATTTTTACACATGTTAATGTACAAAATGAACTACGGATGAAAAAATCGGCGTACAATTTTTTGAGTAACAGGATGTTTTCGATGGCAAAAAATTTCGATTTTTGAAAAAACGCCGCCATTTTGTTATTTTTCAACCAATTTTTTTTCTTTTTAGTTCATTTTATAGCGGCTTTGATGCTGATTAAAACTCCTTTTTTGTTTTTGTGTCCGAATTTTCTGAGAGCAGAAATCCTGCCCACCGTGATTTTTTGGGGTTTTTTTGAAAAAATTCTAGCAGACGACACGGGACCAAAAAAAATTAAAAAAATATTTTTTTGTATAGTTAAATACTAGTAAAAGATATGTGCAAAGTTTCATTAAGATATGTCTACGTTTTCATTTAAAAATTTACATTAAAAAACAAAAAAAAATTGAAATTTGAAGGTGCTATGTCCCCTTAAGCCATTCTCCAAACTCGTTTACAGGTTAAACTCTCACAAGCACGCAAAATATTTATAACGTCGCCAAAATATTTAAATATCTGATGCATGCATTTTCTTTATTAATATTTCAACAACATCGACTAGAATAATAAAAAACGGTCTTGAATAAAACATGTCGAGACCAATTGAAGTGAGTATCAAAATAGAAATTCATCGATAAAATAATTAGTTGGAAATGTGATAAAAATCTAAAAGGTTTCAAAAAAAGCGACAATTTCCCACGACAAAGTTCAAGTAAACTTTTCAAAAATAAACAACCACTGCAAAATGATATTCCCCTAAACCAAAACACGCTCTGCCTAATCTAATCAAGTTTACCTATCGATAGTGAAGATAACATGATAAGAAACGGCGGAAAGTAGAAAAAAAATTTTTACCACCGACAGTTCTCTATTAGAAATGGATGAAAATGACGGCCTTGCGTTTTTCCGACGGAAGAAGGAAAAACCTGAAGTGAAACAAGATGAAAGTGATGAAGACTGTGATACAGTGGATGGGCCAGTAATACGCCCTCCTAATATTTCTATACCAGCTGATTCACCTTTCTACACAACTAATCGAGCAAACTTGGGAATCGCCTTGATTTTTAACCATGATAAGGTGGACGGGCAACCACCGCGAACTGGCACAAATAAGGACAGGGATCGAATTCGGAAAGTCCTGATGAAATATTCTTTTGAAGTAAGGACTTACGATGACCCGACATTTGCCGAAATTAGCAACGTTTTAGAGAAAAGTAAGCCATTATTGTTATAAATGATTTTTTTTTGCTAAGGCACGCTGTCATATTTTCTAGCCGCTAAAGAGGACCATTCTCACAACGATTGTATTTGTGTAATTGTCATGTCGCACGGAATGCAAGGGAAAGTTTTTGCAAAGGATATGCCATATCCTGTTGAAAGGCTGTGGAATCCGTTTTTGGGAGAGAAATGCAAGAGCTTGATAAATAAACCGAAATTATTTTTTATTCAGGTAATTTTATTAATATTACTGATTTTGAATAATCTCTTATCTGTCGTGCGGTGTGATAATCGATAATACAGGTTTCATTTAGTATTGGCAAATGAGTCAAGTTTTATCGCTCTGCACAATCATAAAACAATGTTCTCTGTTTAATTATTTGTGATGATTAAGGGAAAACAGATAAAAATAATTGAAAGATTATTAATTATGCTTTTAATTTCATAATACCGTCAGTAAACCAAGTTAAAATTAGCATAGAAATAATTTTCAATGTTCAATAAATTTGTAATGAGCCGATAAAATGTTTAATATTAAAAATAGCAAATTATTAACTAACCATATAGAAATCCGCCGCCATAAGTGCCTAGAGACTTCAGATCTCGTCGAACTAGCCCAATGCAGTTAAAGGACATATGGATATCCTCAACGGTATCCCAGACATTTAAATTTACCGCGTTTCCGATCATATGGTTGGTGAACTGTGGTTCCAAAGGAAATTCGGGGTGTTTATTCCAGATCACTGATTGGAGGAACTCATCCGGGAAGTCCAAGAAATCTCTACTGGTTTACCGATGTGTCAGTGATGGAACATGCTACAGGGACTGGTGTCGCAATCCAAGGGGCAATGGGAAGGTGGCCCTCGGTTTTCCAAACTAAAATACCTTCCATTGAAACCTGCGCTAAGCTCAATTTTAAGAAAAGTTTGAAAGGCGCCCAACATTGCAATTTTTTCGGGCAATCAAGCTGCCATCTAGGCACTATCATCGTAGAAGTTTTTTTCCAAATTAGTTGCGGGGTGCTTTGACGTTCTCCAGAACCTGGCCAGGAAAAAATAAATAGATTAAAAAATCAAAAAAATACGCTTTTATTTTAAAATGAACTAAAAAGTAAAAAATAATTTTGAATGAAAAGTCAGCCAGTATATGGGAACAGCTTACCTTTAGAAATCAAGCTCAGAATAAAATTAATGAGGTTATTGGTAAAAATTATAAATACAACTTACTTAAATGTAAAAAAGCGTGGGGGCTCTTTACCTATATTCTTATTTTATTAATACTGGAACTTTTAGTTAACGCCCCACTCTTTTTAACATTCAAGTAAGTTACCAATAACCTCATTAATTTTATTTTGAGCTTGATTTCTAAAGGTAGGCTGTTCCCATATACTGGCTGACTTTCCATTCAAGATTATTTTTTACTTTTTAGTTCATTTTAAAATAAAAGCGAATTTTTTTGATTTTTTAAACTATTTATTTTTATTTTCCATTTTTTAGTCTATTATATGTCTATTGTGTAGCAGCCGCCCTATTAGTTTTAAAATGACGTCACATAGGCTACTGCATTCTACTCGTCATACCCTTTCATTAGATACCCATAGCGAAGGGGTTGTAAAGAAACAGGTAATCCGCCATTTTGTGTTGACCGCCATTTTGAATTTGGAATGGAGCCACACAGCTAATTGTATTCTACTTGTCATACCCTTTCATTTGATACCCATGTCGGGGGCTCGGGGAACACAATTGAAAAATTTGCTCGCCATCTTGGAACCGCCATCTTGATTTTTTTATAAAAAAAGTAAGATTGCATTGTCACGCGAACTATGCATATGTGCAAAATTTGAAGTTGATAAGTATATTTTCTAATTTTTGGTCTATTATATGTCTTCCGTCATTTTGTGTGGCCATTTTGAATATGGAATGACGCCACACAGCTAATTGTATTTTACCTCTCATACCCTTTCACTTGATACTCATCTCGGGGGGTCGTAAAACCCAATTGCAAAAATTGGCCGCCATCTTGGAACCGTCATCTTGATATTTTTTACAAAATGGTTAGATTGCATTGTCATCCAAACTAAACGTGTATGCAAAATTTCAGCAAAATCGGAAACCGGGAAGTGGGTCAAATTTAACTTCCAAGATTTTTGATGTGAAATATCTTTGCGCGCGTTGAGAGTAATTCTTCAAGGTCGGGAGCATTTTGTGGGAACGCTTTTTAGGGAACGCTTTATAGGGAACGATTTATAGGGAACGCTTCGTCCAATCCAATTTTTATTCCGGGAAACGGAAGATCTGTATTGAGGAAGACAGAATAAGACGGGGATTTTAAAAAAAACTAGTAGCACCAAAGAAAAGTATTTATATGCCGCGAGCCAGACACGACGAGCCAGACATAGGCAGAATGGAACAAATGGTTGAGTGGTTGCCTTTTTTTTTTATTATTATTATTTATTTGCAACGTATGTACAAAGATAAAAATCTTATTTTAAGTACATTAATTAAAAAGAATGATACATAAAACTACGGTGACAATGTTAAATAAAAAAACAAGCCTTACGACGTTGATATTCCAAATAGTCGCGGGTTCAATTCGGCATTTGAATTTTATTATTTATATTTAATGGTTTTATTTGTTTGTTTGTTTGTTCGGTTCAAATCTTGCGACAGCTTTTTCAACTACTTCTACTTAACCGATTCTTATGACACTTTGCACACATACTGAGTTCCCGTGACAATGCAATCTGACATTTTTGTAAAAAAATCAAGATGGCGGTTCCAAGATGGCGGACGGATTTTCCAATTGTGTTCCGATTCCATTGAAAATCAGTATCTGGGGGTGTTTAGGGCCACAAGTGACCATTCTGTGGTCAAAAATTGAAAATTCAAAATGGCCGCGCCAACATTGCGGATGAATTTTGCGAATGTGTTCTGAATCCATTGAAAATCGGTATCGGGTTGTTTTTAGGGCCACAAATGACGATTCTGTTGTCAAAATTTTTAAAATTCAAAATGGCCGCGCCAATATGGCGGATGAATTTTGCAAATATGTTCTGAATCCAGTGAAAATCGGTATCCGGGGTTTTAGGGCCATAAATGACGATTCTGTGGTCAAAATTTGAAAATTAAAAATGGCGGATGAATTTTGCAAATGTGCTCTGAATATGTTGAAAATCCGTATCGGGGAGTTTTTAAGATCACAAATGACGAATCTGTTTTAAAAATTCGAAAATTCAAAATGACGGCGGCAATATGGCGGATGAATTTTGCAAATGTGTTCTGAATCCATTGAAAATCGGTATGGGAGGGTTTTTTAGGTGACAGATGACGAATGTGTGGTCAAAATTTGAAAATTCAAAATGGCGGTACGATTTTGGTAATAATAATTCGATTTCACTTAAAATCGCTATTTGGGTGCGTTTAAGGTCGGAAATAATGTATTTGTTGTCAAAATTAGAAAATTCAAAATGCCGCTGGCAATATGGTATGTAGCATTGAGTCGCGTAAGAACTTTGGAAGGGTTATGTATTGAGGAGCTTGATTGTGAGAAATTAACAGGTAAGAAACCGTGCAACAAAGATGCAATGAAAGAGTTGGAAAGGATGAGAAGTTTGCATGATGATACGAGCCAAAACCCAAACAAAAAAAACTTTTAAGTTAAATGGTTTTATTTGAAATCATAAGCTGTACCAAAAACTAGAAAATAATTAGAACACAAACATGGCCTTCTTGGGATGCTGACGTCTGGTAAGAAATCGTGTAATAGCAGCCGTGCTGTTTTCTCATGTCGTACGCCAAGGGGCACTTTAAGTCGCTGCGTCGTGTCAGCGGATTAAGTAATAGTCTGAGACTTTTAACAGACTAAAATAAAAACATGGGGAGCATAAAAATTTGTATAACGACTGTATAATTAAATAAAATCGACTTGTCTAGAAAAATCTGTTTCCAAGCCCACCAAAAATATATTTCAAATGCGGTCAGACATCATGGTCGAAGGTCATCAACGGCAATGGTACATTTTCAACACAAATCGGTGTGTATAAAACTTACGGCTTTTTTACATCCCAAACGCAAAATTGTTGTACGATAAAAGAGCTCCAGAGCTGCGTTTCCCCTTTGCGTTTGGGATGTAAAATGGCCTTTATTCTTACTAATTATTCAATTTAAAGAAAGATAAAGATCGCCAAAGATGTTTCACATCTTTCACGTGCACTGGTTACACGCGCTATATTTTTACATAGTTACAAGTGAAGCTAATATAAAGCGTATAATTTTACATAGTTACAAGTGAAGCTAATATAAAGCGTATAATAAAAATAGGGTCATACTTTGCTAGGTCCCCGGGCAGTGGGGTATCGAGGAGAATGAGGCTGCGGACCAGCTCGCTGGGGACCGGTGTGAGACGTTGGTCCAGGTTGCTGAGCCTTTATGTGGCATTTAATGGCAACCGCCAAGTCCCCGATAGAGGACTCTGTTAAGGCACTGAACGTAACTTATTGGGAATCTGTCCCAGGTATTAGACGGGCTAAAGAACTTATAAGACCACTTGCCTTAAGGGACGTTATTACTCTGAACAGGGTGGTCCTTAGGCTATTGGTGGGATATTTGACTGGCCATGTGGAGCTACGGTACCACCACCATAACCTAGGCCTGTCTCAGCATACCTCAAGTACTGATAGCAAGTACTAGTCGAAAAAGTGAAAATAGAAGAATGAAAGATGCTAGGAAAGGTACTGTGAGGGAAACGGAAAAGATCTGAGACTGATGAAGAGAATGGAGCAGTAATATTTAGACGCGAAGATACTGTATAGGTGATATTGGAACCCACGACCGCTGGAATGAGAATCTATACGGACATGTTTACTGTATTTATTACTGTTGCTTACTTTATTTATTAACATTTGCTTTCACCCAACAACACACCTGTGGAATGCACTTCTAGAGTCGTTTCTGAACTCGGACCACTTTTGATGATTCGGTTTCTTGCCGAAGTGACATATTGAAGCTTGTTGGCTGTAGTCAAACTCATTTGTGCATGCCTCGTCATCCGTCATTATGCACTTCAATATTGTGAGGCCTCAATTAGCTAGTTCAAGATGTCTTTAGCAACCTGTGGCTATCACGTCCATACTATCTCTTAAATGAATTGTTTTTCATCAGCATAATTTGTCGATGTTTTCATTCGTGAAAGATATTAAAGGTCGACCAGAAGAAGGCTAATTCTCGACCTCCTTTGAATGCTTTGCGCGTTTTTTCGACAAAGATCCTTCGTCTGCAATCGCAGACCATCTTCAATATTTTAATTGCAACACAAAATTTGAGGTGAGCTGTTTGTTAAATATTTTAAAAATCGCAGGGCAAGCCTGAGGTGTACAAAGTGAACTATAGCTAGAAACAAAGCAATTGACAGCTCTGTTAACAACCAATTCAAAATAATGGGATTTTTCATGTGCCAAAAGATTGCGTCATATAAAGCCAATAATTTTTCCAATTTGTTTAAAAATATAATGTGAAATTAAATCTACATTGCAGGCATGTAGGGGTGAAAAACTCGATGCAGGAGCACAGTATAAGAGTAGATTTAGGACAATGTCTAGAAGCATAGATGTACCAGATGCAACACCCGAAAAAGTTATGTACACAATCCCAACAACAGCAGATCTACTTGTGATGTATTCAACATATGAAGGTATTTTCGATAATTTTCAAAAGTGTAAATATAATACTTTAATAATGTATTTTTTATTAAGGAAACTATTCCTGGAGAAGTCCCAGCAATGGTTCCTGGTTTATCCAGAGTCTCTGTAATGTTTTGGAAGAGTTTTCAGACCGTGAAACTATTGAACTTTTTGAGGTGTTAACAGCTGTGTCACGTAGAGTTGCCTATGAATATCAGTCAAATGTACCTAAGGATGAAGTTTATGATGAAAAGAAGGAAATGCCAACATTTTCGTCAACTTTAACAAAAATGTTTTACTTAAAAATAAGAGATTAACCGCCTGTGCCAAGTTACAATAATTCAAAAATGTCAATTTGTATGAAAAACGCATCACGATTTTACAATTCAATTGTCGGAGTTTTGTGTCTTTGGAATTGTAATTAAATTTTTGAATTGTAGGGAAATATTAGCCATTCTTTTGACAGTTTGTTGGATTTGCTTTTTGGACCTAATTATTGGAGAAAAATATCGCGAATAGTGCATGATTGTCCTCACCGTATAATATGACACATTAAGGCTGATCATGCTACAAGTTGCAGACGTAAACCAAAATAACAACATGAACAGCATAAATTTCGCATAAAATTTGAACCATTTTTTAAAACTCTTTCAAATATGTATTATGCTTCTTGCATTCCACCCCCGCTAGATGATGTTCATGAAACAATTCCATTTTCATTATTTTAAAGGCATAAACATAGCTCTGGGCTTCTTTAAAAAAATTATTAAAAATTTTATAATTTACAAAATTTTGTTGTTATCCTTTTGTCAAATGAAATGCGTGAATTGTATTTTGGCACACTTTGTAATTTCGAAGGGTAGCAAATTCGGAATTGTATCTTGGCACCCACACTAATAATATTAATTTTTGTGTTATTAAAATTAAATTTTATTGTAACAAATGTTTATTTCATAGTACGTTAGCACGAGGTGATAGGATTCTTAGTTTTCTTTTTAATAGGATAGGAAATACATAAAATTTGCATCGATTTATTTTCAATATTTAATTTAATCAATTCAATTTTTAAAATAACAATTGTAAAGATTAAATATGCAGGTGTACTAGAAAAATGCATTTATTATTGTAGTAGTCAGTAATGTAATCTTTTTCACGATGGAAACACGTTAAAAATCTAATGAAGCACTCATTGCTACCTTGCAAACTTCAGGTTAAATACATTTCATTGACATAACAACTCTGATAAGGAAAGTCTCTTACGTCAAAATTTTTTGCCAAGACCAACATTTCCTTGCATCCTAGCCTACAAGAAAAGTGCGTACTCACCGCATGCAAATACATTTCAACGAAATTTTACAGGGAAAAAAAGTGAAATTTTTGTTTCCATATAAATTGCGAAAATAAACATGAAAACGCTTTTAGTACAACTATGCCTCCCCCTACTTGCAGGCCGACGAAGCGTAACGCAGCACAGTGGGTACTTATTTAAAAAAAAGTGCTGATTTATACAGTGCACAATAAGATGACAACGGGAGTACTGATCTCAACTATGGTAAGGAAATATAAAGTTCATGCATAAAATTCTTAACAATAAAAATTTCCATATTTTTTAGATAATCCTTTTCTTTATTAGAAGAGGGGATACCATAACTGCAGTTGCACAAAAGTTTGAAGGGAATTCAAATTCTGTCTTTTATGGAAATTTTCGCTATCAGTTCGAGATATTAAAAGGGACAAGAGACGCGTTTATTGTTAAAGTAAAAAGATTTCATAATCATAATCCTGGTGGTAGTAGAGATTTTGCCCTAGAGAATGAAAATCGGAGTCCTTTAACAATATTAAGTCATCCGGTACAGCAGTATTCCGTAAGTGGATTACATTCCAGTGAAGACAAAAGTTTAGTATATTTAAATGCTCGGTATGGAAGAAATTTCGCAGAGCCGCAATTTTTTGGCTTAAGAGGATTTGGATTTTACAAAAATAGCGCTGGAAACGATTTTCATAATAACTTACCACGAGGTGGATATAAATTTGAAAGTGATGTGGATTAACTATTAAAAATTAAACTTTTATAAATTTAAGAAAGCTTGTGTGGTGTGTTTCTTTGCTAAAAGTTTTTTTAAATTACATTCCACAATCTACTTCCAAGCTATAAGCTTAAAGCTCCTGGAAGAGTTAGTGAATATAAGCTTTTTCTGTTGTGCTTATTGGTTTGCTACCAGCAAACCATAATATCAGTGTTATAAAATAAGGTGTCCAGTTTGTAATAGCATCAAAGTCTACCTTACAAATTGCAAATAGAAAGTTTCTAATAAATCTTTGCACTTTTTTTTAATTATGTCAATTATATCTAAAATGTTTACATGCCATGAATGCCATAGGTCCGAAATCTCTTAGGAAAACACTCGAAATTTTGTAATACCCATGGCATGACCTCTATTTTCTGTCTTGACATATTGTTTTGTGGATGTGGAGCAAACCGCGAAATGAATCTTCCCGAAGATCTTCCGTCATGAGAAAACGGTCCATTAAACGTTTAGATGTACCCACGGTAAAAAAAAAATATTTCGTAAATATTATTACAGCACAAAATGGTCATAAGCCACAACAGTAATAAATTGTTGTCTTGTTGCAAAATAAACCAAGAATTTTGTGTTGTTGTTTATGATTATTAAGAAGTTGATCTTATTTTTTATGAAAGGTTTACCATGGAAAAAATGACAAAACTTTGTAAGTAAGTTCTGGAAAAGATTAAAAGAACTCAAAACTGGGTTAAAGTAATTGATTTTTATTTTATTTTTTTATGCAGTTTTCTTCTTTAATTGACTATTATAGTTACACAAAAAAATTAAGGAAATTTGGATAGTTAGAACCAGTGGCGTAGGTAGCTTTTTGCGATGGGAGGGGATATGACAGTATATTTTGATTGATCGGATTTTCACAACTTAATGCATCAGAACGGGGTCTTTTCGCGGTTGTTTCTGACGATAATTCTGCATTTCTATGGTTTTCACCGTCTCAACACTTGCCGAATGGTTTTATTGGCAGTAAAAATTTCTTCATTCCGAGATAATAAACAAAACAATTTCAACACACTTTTGCAATTATAAACTAGAATAAATTTGACATTTGAGGAGTGTCTGTTCAAAAGGGCGTATTTCCATCATAAACAAACTTTACAGAAATCGAAAAAAACTGCCTGTTCCTCTAAATAAAATGCTAAAATTGTATTTAAATGCACATTCATGCACTATATTTTTTGTTATTATTTGTTTAGAAATATGCCCTTTTGATCGGGATTTTGAGAAATACGACCTTTCGATTAGTCACTTCAAGAAATAAGCCTTTTTGAATAGAATTTTTGGAAATACTTGCAGTGAAGTTTTTTGGGGCTCTGTCAAAAGCAAAAATCCTTTTAGCACGATTTTTATGTCCACCTATCCACTCCTAGTAAAACTTTGAGCTAAAATTAAATGTTCTATTGTGTTAGGGCTCTAATACCTAAGTGCCAAAGTACCAAACTACAAAATAAAGCCAACTTTAACATCAAAATTTGCTAATATCTTAAAAAATAAAGACCGTAACACAAAAATTGTTGGACATTATTTATAGGAAATTGTCCGTGCTTTCCAATTTTGGAAAAAAAATATTGACTAACTACTTATTTTTGGGGGAAAAGGTAGTTAAAGTTGATAGTTTTGTTAAAAAAACAAAATTTGGACTTTGATGACTCATTACTATGGAAGGTGGTAGAGTAGAATCTTCACTTTTACATTTTTAGATAGGTGGGAGTATTCTGCGTGCAGTGCGGATTGTAGTTTTTTTTAAATAAAATATTTTAGTACGGTGAGAGTATTTTTCTAAAAAAACACACTTCCTTATAATTCATTAACTAAAGCTGATATAAAAAACTGATAATATATTTGAAATCAGCGTCAAAAATTAGTTTAGAATGATGTAAAATATTCCATGCAACAGTCATGCTGTTGAGCAGTGTTATAATTGGGCCTTCTTTCGCTTACAGTCACAATTATATATGAAACGAAAATTCAGATCGTATTTTGTGGTAAACCTTCTTTTGCTGAGGGGTTTCCGGTTATTCGATCATACTGAAATTTTGCACACAGCTTCAGTTGCGATGACAATAGGCCTGTTCCAATAGAGAATGCGGGATCCCGCGGGACCAAGAAATCACCCAATTCCTGTTCCAATAGAATCTCATGCTCGGAAAAGCGGGGAAATTTTTACTTCCCCTCGACCAAGAAATCGCAGGAGATTTTTAGCTGGAGTGAAATCTTACGACTTTTTCAACATGTCAAAACAGCTGTTACTTGTCATGTCAAACCAAAATAATTACGATGTGCTGAAAATAATGTCTTCGATTGGTGCCTTACTACAAGATTTTGAATAATTTCCTAAATAATTTGTTAATTTCAATAGTTTTATGTCATTATTTTGAAGACACAAGTGATTTTTAGGTTATGGTCTTCTTGATTTGCACGAAACATCCCAGAAAGCGTTCCTTCACTTTTCGGGATTTTGACTAAATTTTCCCCCACCAATCAAGTAACTTTTCGCAGGCTACGACAGGACAGGTTTTCTATTGGAACAGACCTAATATAATATAGTATACTCAATAGATCCAATATGGCCACCAAAAAAATGGCGGATTACCGTTTGCTTCCCAAGATGCAGAAATACGCCCTTTTAATTAGAATCCTAATTTTTGGAATTTTTTATATGGAAAGTACGCTCCATTTGAATAAGGTTTTAGGCTCATTCGATGGACTTTTATGCCATATTTTCAAAATAATTTTAAAATAAAAAAAAAGTTGAAAACGGAAAAACTAGAGTAAATTAATGTTAACGCTCCAAGGAACGTCTTCGAATTATTGATTCGCCAGTGAGTGTGCTGTGTGTTGTGCTCGATAAAATTGTATCGAGTTAGAACAATCTATGAAGTGCAAAGCTTCCGCGAACTTATATATTAAAGTTTATCATAATTTTGCCCGTAGAATCTTTTCTTGAACTTAAATATTTTTACTGACTCGGCAAACTTCAAAATATTAAGCAGGAATTAAATTGACAATCAAAGCCAAACTTTAGTCCTATTTTTTAGGAAGCTTATATTCTGATACTCGACTACATTGAAAAATATTCGAAATATTAAATATTGAATAAAATATGATCATAGCTAATAGTTGTTTTACCCAAAATTGGAAAAACGATTGATATTATTTTATATATTATTGATTTATTATAACGTTAAAATATTGAGTATTTAGGAACCGAGGTGTCGCTATTGGCTCATTGTATTTACTTTACATGTGCTCGATGTGTCCACAATTATAGTGAGGGTCCTTTTCGTGGCTCTTGATTGGTCGGCCTGCTCGAAACGCGGAAATTAGACAATACTTAAATGCACAGCCGTCACAAAAACATATCTAGATGATTTTTATATACATAATTGCGCAAAAACAAAATTGCACATTACATAATTCCAAAAGAGGTGCTGGTGCTTAAGAAATTTCATGTATACTTAAATACGTAGATACGAAGACTTTTATTCAATTCTATTATAATTTTCGTTGGCTCATGGGGGGGATTGATCCCCTTGATCCCCCCCCTATCTACGCCACTGGTTAGAACTGAGAATTGTGAGGATATTTCGACCTTGTGTTAAGTGTGAAAGGATTTGAAATGGAAATATAAAGAAGATGTTCTTGTGCTCTTTTTTTATTTAAAAGTATATTCAGTTACATTATATAGTATAGTTATGTAGTGAATTAAAAGGGGTTTGCTTAAATACAGTTGCAAAAGTTAGTTATACATAAAAAGCAGTAAAGAGGATAGAGAGAGGAAAGTAAAATTGTATTTTAACCATTCTAAAATTAGTTGGTAAATTTGCGGATAGTTATAACCTTTATACTATTTTCTAAACTTATATAGACTGGGTCTCGGGCGATGTCTAATTGCTTTGATTTTATGATGTCTTTTATGGTTAAGGCGAATTTTCCCTATTCAAAAGTTAGAACTATTCATGGCTTTAAGAAAGATGATAAAAAGGAAGTTATCGTAACTTTGTCATATAATTCGACAATCAGCATCTTTCTACGAACTTTTCGGAGTGCGTTAATTATATAAGCTAGTCACAATACAAAATGTAACAGAAATTCATTCAACCGTTTATAAATACTTGAACTAGTAAAAATAGGTAGGGTAAATGTTTAGTATTGGGACTCCAGACCCAGGCTCGATACAGAAATTGTGTGAAGTATTCACAGTGATTTTTGAGTGCCCCAATAGTAATTTCAAGATGCGGGAGACATTTTTTTTTTATCACAACGGGCAGAATGTCTTCCCCGCGTTGAAATTACTATTGGGGCACTCAAAAATCACCCTGTATACCAACATTTTTTAACTTCCTAGTTTATAGGAAAGTTATTGTAATCGGTCCGAAAATCGAAATCGTGATTTTCAACGTACTTTTATTTTTCAAGGTCCCAATAGCATTTTCAGCACAAATTTGAGAAGAAGTATGAGTGTGTGTGTGCTTACGTATGTGGTCATTTTTTCCTGCAAAATATCGCGCCAACCAAAAAAGATATCGACTTTGATGATGTGTCGTTCGAAGCGTATTAACGGAAATATGATCCGAATTGATTTTCATAAAATTCGGTGGAGCCGTTTTACGTATGTGATTTTTGAACCTGATCGATATCGCACGAACCAACGATTATAGCGACTACGTTAAGACGATCGTAGCGTATTACCGAGTTGTGATCTGAAAAGATTTTCATAAAATTCGATCGAGTGGATTTTGGTCTGGAGCCCTAATTTTAAACAGTTACCACATGTAATTACCACAGTTCTTCTAGAAACAATGAATTTTTGTGTCCTCCCAATACTTTTTTTAGGTAGAAATTTAAATTTAGAAATTATGCTTTTTCCTACCAGTTATTTGTCGATTCACAATGTAATATCTAATATTAAGCATAGTTCTAGTGATTTGTTAGGATAAAAAATAATATAAATGGAAGTGCGGTGGTGTTGAAAGTGTAGCAATCACTAATAGTTCAAATCCGCAGGTGTAGCTGCAATTATACGGATGTCAGGAGAGTAGTAAGCTTGGTCACGGGACACTACGTACTAAATTACCACCTATGGGGGATCGGAAGGGCGGAGACCCCTCCGGCAAGCACAATCTGCGACCTTGCTTAATTAAACAGGACTGAAAGACAAATCTTAGGGAAACTTTTTGGAACCTAGGAGACATTCTGGCCTATAAATTTGAGGTAGAGAGGGCGCTAATGGTTCAATATGTCCACGTTGAGGGCGAGGTGCTCCTTCAGCCCTCAAAAAAAGAAAGAAAACAAAAAATGAATATTTCTCTTGCAATAGGAGAACAGCAGTAGTGTTAAGGATTTTTCTCTCAATATGTGCTTAAATAATAATATGGCTGGACTTTTATGCTGATAGCTATAATCGGGTAATTTGACAAACTTTCGACGAAGTAGTTAAGTTGGTGAATGTGTGTACGCCTTGAAATTGTAGTACTTTAATATGTGCTTGGTGCAAGACCAAACTAGTTAAATCGAAGTACTACCACCGCCTACCAAGACCACCCTAACGACAGGGCTAAATGGGGTATAGCCTGGGGGCGCAAGCCTTTTCGGGACGGCAATTTCTGTTTGTTTTTATTTTTTTTTTTTGTTATTTTTAGTTATTAGATATTTTTATTTAAAATCTTTTCATAACAAAAATAACCTGTTCTAATGATTGGTTATGAAATTTTAAAGGTGCTTTGAAAAAATTTACGAAGAATACTTTCAAAAGCCTGCAACAAAAGCTGAAGCTGAATGGTTGTTAAATGAGTCCAACTCACTGGAAACTGCTATTGAACAGGGTGGCCACTCTCGGGAAAACCTGGAAAAGTCAGGGAATTTAAGAAAGTATGGAAAATCATAGAATTCTGTCATCCAAATTATACAAATTATTTTCTGATGAAACAAGTAATGCCGGGTTCACAGTGTTAAAGTGCTAATTTTGCTATGTACACAGTGTTAAATTGCAACTTTCGGACAAATTTAATCAATGTCAATAACAGCTGTCAAATTAAAAATATTCCAGAAAAGAAACTGCCAACAGAATTCTCGACCTTTACTAAAACTTTTGTTTGATCGGAGTTTATTTAATTTTAAAGTAAAATTTACTTAATTTTTCAGTAAAGTCTTGAATTTGGAGGGATTTCTGTTAACTGAAATTTAATTCACAACTATCTCTTTCGGAGAAAAATGTATGGTACTTCCATCTAATGACCCGAAAGAGAAAAATACCGAAAATTAGCTTTTTATTAACTAAATTTTCAGAAAATATGCATTCGTAAAGTTCTCAAATAAATTTTGTTGCAATAATTTTTTTATTTTTAACGTTTTTATGTTTTTAAATATAAAATAATAAACATAAATCACCTACTTTGGTATAACAATTCTGCTTATTCATTAGTGCGACAAACAGATGTCACTGATTAATTCCGAATTTCGGATATAATCCTAAATTTGAGTGTTGAAGTTGAAGTTGAGCCAACTTTAACTGATGTTCTCTAATTTTGACATGAGATGCAAATACAGAATTATGCAGTGGAATGAACGAGACGAAACATAAAATAAATGCAATTTCTCATTGTGCACGAGGCATAATAAGTCTGTTTTTTTCAACGCATGTGAAATTCCGAGAAAATTTTGAGAAAAGGCAAAATGTTACCTAGCACACATGCCGGAGAACTCGAAATAGTCGTTGTTGGAATTATCGGAATTCCATTGTACTGGAAATTTAGTCCATTTAAAACGCGGGGTATGACGTTGGGAACGCCCCACGCAACACGAGACTACTTGTACTCTATGTTTTTTGGGGCGCTGATCACGAAATTGGGGCCCGTGGTTCTAAAATGGTTGGATCACCCTAAAATCGCCGATTCCCCATTTTTAGGTTTTTTTTTTCGTAACAATATTTATGAGACTCCGAAATAATACTCTGATGTGAAAATTGACAAATTTAGTGCGTCTATAAAAACTGAGCTCAAAGTGTATGGGAACGGGTGAAGAGAAGGGATGAAAATCACTCCTAAATGGACATAAAGATGGAAAATGCGGGAATGAATTTTTTTTTTCACTTTTTTTAAGTAAGTTTAAAAGAACGGTGATTCCAAAATAGAGAAATTTTTTTTTCACTCTCTAGAGGTGAGAACTACGCCTAAGTCGCCTTAAAATTCAAGTAAAGCTCAGAAATTGGAATTAAAATTTGAGCCAAAGATGAAGGATTAAGCAAGAGAACTAAGGTTTATTTTTACCCTTAACACGAATCCCGACGATTTATGGAAAATTGCTCTCGATATTTAAGGGAAATGTTTGTTGGAAAAAAGTACCCATTACAGATTTTAATAGTACACGATTATAATATTTTGATATGTAGTAGGCGAAAAATTTTTTTTCCAGCATTTTCCATCTTTATGTCAATTTAGGGGTGGTTTTCACCTCTTCTCTTCATCCGTTACCATACACTTTGCGCATTATTTTTAGTAGCCCACGGGTATTGAATATCTTAGGACCGCCCTGCCGCCTACAACAAACATATTTGGGCGCACTTCACTCTCAAATTCGTTAGTCCACATCACTTTCGCAGTTTGTATTCCTGAATTCATACATCATTAGTTCAAACATAGAGCTATCTACTTCAATATCCTCCAGATTAACTATTTCTTTCTCTAATTCCGCCAGATTAACTATTCCATCCTCTAATCTAATTCCCAAAGCAACAAAGCTACAACTATAGACATTAGATGCATCCCTTTTCCGCTCATTTTTACTTTATTCTTACACTTGAGTTCTCGGAGCTACTTCGAGTAAATAATACAAGTAGTTACGTAAGTAAAATCCCCGAAAGGTAGTTCGATATTTAAAGTCGATTGAGAATTACTTTACTTACCCCAGGCCCAGGCTATTTTATTTTAAAGTTGTGTTGTGTAATTTTTCGATTTTGTTCTAATTTTTGATATCAAGCTCCAATTTCGTATTTGATATTGTGCCCTGATGTACAATTTCCTGCATTTCTTTTTCACTTTCATTCTCATTTTCATTTTCAGAAACATCAAAACGTGTAGGCTTCTTCTTTTTTAAATCAAAAAATCGTTTGTTCTTTCTCTAGTTTAGTCCCAAGTAGCTACCAACAAGGTAAAAACGGAAGGCAGCTATTGCACCTGAACGCAATTAGATATACAAAATTATAAAATGGTCGAAAGGAGTGTTCCAACTCAATCAAGTAATAAGCTATAGCTTATTCAATAATAGAAAATGTTTACAAAAAGAAACGTTACTACATCTAGTATGACTATAGGAAGCGTTCCAGAAAGCAGCTAAAATCGTGCAAACACACAATATTATAAAATAAAACGAATCATTTAAAGCTACTGAAGCGATTATTGATGTAATTTCAAATGGTGTTCAAATGAATTGTTTGGTTCACTTTGTGAACTGTAATAGTCATATGGTTTTTGATATAATACATATTAAAGCACATTCAAGTATTTTGAAAATTCTTGTCTGTCTATCTATTTGTCCGGGCTAATCTCGGAAATAACTAATCCGATTGAGATGACACCTTTACACAAGATTCAGTATTTTTTTGTATTTTAGGCTACTTTTTTTACTCTGATCCAACAAACATCGGATTGGATCCAAACATCGGAAATTTTTTTTTATCATTCGAAATGGAGTACCAAAAAAATGTGAGTTTGACATAGAGGGACGAGCCACAATGGGGTTATACATATATAGCTCAATACTGAATCATTTTTATTGATTGTGTGGTAGACAAATTTCATACAAATAATCGTGCACTACTGACAGTTTAGGATGTTGCTTTTTCAATAGGCGGAATCATTATGGTTTACCATCTTCTAGGTCTGAAAATGTAAACAGAGAATATATCAGACGGCACAATGAACCAAAGTTAAACAATGAACTAAAATAAGCCTACCAGAGCATAATGAACAGTGTTAATACCGGTGTTGGTAGTGTCATTGAATAAAACCGTACTCTGCAGGCTATTCCAACTAAACATATCAAAAAGTTGAAAACTAAACAAATTCTTGTTAGTTTAATCATGTTTCTTCAATGTCAGAGCGAATGATCATTAATATTATAAAATTATACTCTATAAACTCTTCACAATCTGATATGGATTAATGCACTGTTAATTCATGTATCTTATATGCAACAAAGTCACATTTTATTACCATACAGCGAAAACCTTGAAAGTCTCCTTTCGATATAATTTCAACAAATTACCATTCCCATAAGTGAGAGAAACACTTTAAACTTTAAAATTAAAATCAAATCAGTTTAAGTCGAAAACGATTGCCAGATTAAAGTTGGATGGAAGCAAGACATTGATATAAGGAAAAGCCGAGAAAAATGCAAAAATACCGTTTCTTGCATCGTCGGTCGCTAACTAATATGGCTTAAATCTTGTACTTGTTTAACTGGTATCTACTTTTTAACTGTTGCGGTAGCATTGGAAAATTCTTTTGTAGCAAACCTGTGAAAACCAGTGTGCAAAACATCATAATAAGAAGGAAAAAAGCGCCGCCACTTATTTATTTCAAGTTGTTTGCTTATAATAACCAGCAGTAGGTGTGTCGCTAGTACAGGATCTAAAATGCATCTATAGATCTAGTTCCGGTCATTTTTCAGCGACGGAAAACCCTATTTACATCTAGCGATCTTCTTAAGATTTCTTCACAGTTAAGTCTTCTTTAAATTCATAGTGTCCAGCACACCACCTAAGCATGCATTGTAATCGAAAACCGTTCCAAGAAGTTTCACAACCTCCTCTACGATATTGCAGCATAACAGAATATAACGAAGCAGAATACGACAGATCAAAACATTAAGACCCCATCAAAACAGATCCAAGGTAGGATCTATGAAAGTCGGTGAAAAGCTCTCTTTTGCACCGTTTGCGACATGACAGAAAGCGCGGAGAAATGTGAGAAGCGAAGAGGATTTCGCAAAAGAAACCAACTATACACGCTCGTATACTTCAATGGCTGAGGGAATTTTTCTTTGAATATAATCTTCCGCAAGAAAAGACGCCAGACTTTAATAAGAAAGACCATGGCCAGACCTCGTTTGCGGTAGCGGTGGTTAGTTGCTGTTCACCTGTTTACCGCGATAGACATAACTTCTTTGGTCCTCTTTCCAATAGATCTCGTTGCACATTACCTACCTAGTTTGCTAGTTTTTTCAGCTGCAAATAATGTTAAGACACCATCAGCTAAAAAATATTAGACCTGGCATGCAGTCGTAAATCAGAAGCAACCTGCCGTGAAATTGATCAAGTGAGAGTGAATTCACCTGTTGATGGAATAAAGGAAGTTAACCAAGATAAAAAGATATTAAGTTATCGCGTGCATATCTAATTGTTGTGTTCTTTACCGCAGAGACCTCCTGCTTTATCACACAAATTCCTCGGGTAGTGGATAATTTCATGGTTGAAGTGATCAAAAATGGAAATTTGTAATAATATTTTCTGGTGTTAACTACTTTTGGTGATCAGTGATTCTTGAAACATGTAATTCTTTACTTTTTGAGATTTTGTTTAACGAAAAAAAATTGAGTTCTTAACCTGTGCAGTAATTTTTTCGTATCAAATGGATACATTCGAATAATTACCAAAATTAAAATAGAAAAAAACAAACATGGATACAAAAGGAACTATACTGCAATATATATTTTGGATTAACGTTTTTTACTTGGAGTATGCCAGAGGTAAAATTTTGTAAACATTAAACCGATTAATCTAAAATTTTGTAAATAATCGTTTTTATTTAAAACATTTTCTAGCGGCAAGAAATGTTGTTAATTTTCACTAAACAGGCAACATTGAAACGTAGTTACAACGGGTATTTGCAAAGTTGTTTTTGCTAATATTAATTAATTCAGGTTAAGATTGAGAAAATTTCAAAGCCACGCAATATTTCAAAATCTTGAAGAAAACGAAGTTCATTAACCTCGGATTTTCATAAAGATTGTCCACTGCTATGCTAATTTTGCCAATAAGATATCTTCTCGCGAAAATTGATTAAAGATGCTTTCGAAGTGTTGTTGTTAACTGATCTAATCTGTTAGAGAATTTCAGAGATTAACAAAATTACGAGGCCGTTGGAGTTTAAAAAAACTAAATCTGTTAAAATATTCTTTTGCACAAACTAGACGTTTCTTATACCTTATATTTAGACCACTTCCCTATTTCTAAGGTCTTTGAGGAAATTTCTAAACTTGGTTATTCTTAATTAAGATAGCATAAAATTTTACGGAGCTATATAATTAGTAGACTTATACTTTCACTTCTTCGACTAACTCCATAAGATAACCTTTTATAATTTTAGTACCGCGCTAAATTAATTTGCTTCTGACAATCTCGAGGAAAATATGAATATACAAGAGTACTCAGATACTTTGTATTCATTACCGGTTATGAAACAAAAATAACTATAATAAAATATTATCACTAAGGCATCGTTGTTTGCCTAGGTTATTTCTCGTAACTAATTAGAGATGGTGCATATGGAATCACTCCTGCCTCGCATATAAAATAAATAAATAGTCTACGCTGATTTGTTACTTCAAAATTGGGAAATAAAGAAATTTATTGTTTTGAGAATTCGTCATATCATTCTTGAAAATACCATATCACTTTATATTTTAGTCTCGATAATTTCAACTCAACTCATGAAGAACAGAATGACCAAAAAAATATGGAGGTCCTCTTAGTTCAAATTCCTTCTGGTATGTCAGAAAAACAGTCCCCAAACTCGCTCTGTATTAGTCTCAGTGGAATCTTACCTCGATGAAAAAACCACACACTCTTATTACACTGGAATTCATAATCCGACCAGCAGTCGTCTTATGACAAAGGTATTGACTTTAAACAATTTAAGAATGGTTGTCTGGTCGCTGAATCTGAATAAATATACATACATATATAGTTGTCTTCAAACTTTTACTTTACTCTTTTCTTAAATCACAGTCTCACAGTCTTCATCGCCAACTCTCTATAACTTTAAACATATTGTATCTGTCGAGCTAGAGTTACAAACAGACTTTGCGCCTTAACGTGACTAAAGACATGATGGATACCAGGGTGATTCCTGAGCAGATATCATCCTTTCCAGAGGAGACTGTCTCATCCCAAAATTCCTACCTAAAAGGACCTTAGGAGCTCTTCCCTCATACGAGCTAGATGCCCTGCTCATCGAATTCTACATAGATCTATTCGGTTCTCGACATCTACATATATCTGCATAGATCGATAAAGTCATTGAAGAATCTCCACAGTCGCCTTCCGTAACATAAGGGCCCAAAAATTCTGCGAAATGCCCTTTTTCCGAGGACAGCCCAAGTATCGGACAATCGTCAGTAAAACCACTGAGTATTGATCGTCGTGTGTAAGAACATTATTTTATATAACTCCATTTTGGTTGTCACGTTTATAGGTTTTAATTTGAATAGCCTGCACTGACTGCATTGGGCTTTGTTGTCTTTTAGCAATGGTGCGCGTACTTCTTTGTCGACTGACGGCTATTTTTGACTAAAGATGGACTGTACTTCTTCAAATTCATTCCGTTCTACTTTGATTGTGAGACCTATATGAGATTCCTCCCATATATTTTATTTTGTTAGATAATGTGCACTTCACAGCCCACACCTTGTCCTTTTGATCGTGAGCTTATGTCGCACATCAACAGGGGCATTGAACTCATTTTTCACTGGGCCGCAAAAATCATTTCGAATTTAACGCCTACAAAACGAAGTACGGTCTCATCTCTAATAAAACCTTCAATGAGCCTCTCTCTGTCTCAGATAACTGCGTGAACCTAACGGCAGATCCATCTATAATCATTATAGGCATAGCAGTAGCGTACGCAGGATGAAACCATGGGGGGGGGGTTTCACAAAACATATTTTGTACACATATTGGGTAAAAAAAAAATTTCTCATGTAATAGGACTATGTACTTATATTATATTTTATGTTATTTCACTATAAAAATAATTACCTATAGGTATATTTTTATCGCAATTTTTTTATTGAAAATTGTGAAGAAACGTAAATAATAATTTTTGACCATTTCTCTAATATCACAAAATGTCTTGTTTTTCTCCAAAAATCATGGTCTCGTGGTGTGCGCAAGACTTTAGACTTTGATTTAGGGCATTTTTACAATTTTTTTACCGAAAAGAAGGGAATTTAAAAATTCCTTTTTTTTCAAATTTTGGCCAAAAAACGCCAAAAAATTGGCCAAAAATGCGTCCAATTGTTTTTTGCGTAATTTCATCTGAAAAGACGTAAAATTTCCTACAAAAATCTATATGGCCATCCCGAAAGTCAGAGTTTGTCGAGAGCTATAAATAAATGAGAAATACGTGATTTTTGAAAAATCGCGTTTTTTTCAATAACAGTTGTAACTCCGAAACGGTGCACCCAATTGCGCTAAAAAAAATTTTGGTATATCACATCGAGTTCACGAACATATTCCCAAAGTTTGAGAGATATTTATTTTTTTGCTATCCCGTTTGAAAAGAATCCACCATATATTTATTATACATCGGTATTCGGAATATTTTTTTAATTGTTTAATAAGTTGATATATTTATTAATTATAATTTTTCCTATTATTATTGGAATCATGGGGGGGGGGTTTAACCCGCAGTAACCCCCCCTTTGTACGCGCCTGAGGCATAGCTATAATGACTGCAATTAATGCATTTGTGCCTCCATGCAATGCTTTTCCCGCAACACAAGGCTGACCAGCTCAGCTCACTCCATATACCCTGCTGTATTTCCAAGCTCCTCCTCTTCCTCTTCTCAAGCACCCTCCAGACCCTAACCTATTTCATTGTCTTCTATAATTCAAATCAAGCTTACTACTTGACATTGCACCATGACCTGATTGACATGACGTACTGGTAGTACAAAGAAGAAGTTTTCGTGCTGTTCACGCAGTCTGGGTGAAAGCATCTGATACATGACTTGGTATTCGTCCAATTATGTCAATTCTTTGCTCACAGTTTTTGGGCAGCATTCTTATTATTGTGGCCCTTTCAGAAAAACCAGTCTTAGATAACTTTCTCCAATGGTAGAATAGAAGGTAAGCTGACACACCTTTTGTCGGATTCCATTAGAGACGATTATTGATCTGAATAGCTTTTGCAGATATCTTTACTTGGCATGCCACATTTGCCCTAGTTAATTTACTTAGACTTGTTAGTTATCGTGCTGTGCTATCATAGGTGGCTACAAAGTCTATGAGGATGTGTGAGATTTTGATTTCTTGGGCTAAAAACCCCATCAGTATTGGCCTTTAATGTCTCTAGCACTCTAAACGGAGTCATCAACTAATGTTATACCCCAATAGTTGCTGCACATTGTGTGATCTCGCTTTTATGTACAGGATCTAGGATTCTTCTTATTCAGCCTTCACACAATGCTTCGAGTTCCCATTCTTGCACAATCCTCCGGATGGAAGCCATCAGTTGTTGTCGAGTCATTTTATGTTTTTGCTAGATTCTTCTATGTTTGATGTTGCAGGATAATATTGTCTCAAGATGTAGAACTTCTACTTTGGAAGTTAGTTCACTATTTATCAATTCATGAAAGTTCTTTCTTTCACTTCAAGATTCCTTTGGGATCGGCGATATTTGTCCTGAATTATATGCACCATGATGGAAATTGCACCTGGTGCGGTCTATCTGTGCTGTTCTACTTCATATAGGAAATTCTCCTCCCAGGCTTCTCCTTCAGTTTGTAACTCTTTTTCCTTCTCTTTTTATCTCCTTATACTCCTGTCCCTGTATCTGCTTTCTGCTAGACTGAAACATTGTTCCATACTCAGCATTGTTACTTTCTGTCATTAGCTTGAATTACTGACCATTAATTGCCAGCCGTGAAAGGTAGCCTATTTTTCTGCAAGCGGTTCCATTAGAAGATACTTTGTGAACTTAAACATAGCAAAGACGATTCTTAATTGCTGCCTATCTCTTACTTACTTACTATCTAAAAATTAATACCCGATGTTATTACTGTTCTAAAACAAGCTACGGATGCGCACGTACCGCCTATATACTCGTAGATAGACGTCTGACCGTGGTAAATGCCTGGTAAATGCCGGTACATTCCTGGAGCAAGGAGCAATCATCTTTATCGCTCTACTACTCTTCTGAAGGTGCGTTAATTAATGTTTATGAAGCTTATGCTCATCCCTTTAAAGCTGATATTACTATCTGACCATCATAGTGCCAATGGTGCATTTGCACCGGGCGCAATTTCAGAAATTAAGATTTGAAAAAAAATTAAAACTTTGAAACAAAAAATTAAAAAAGTGTTCCCATGCGTTCATTTTAATATATTAAAGGAACCCCACAGAGTGTTTCTGCTTTTTTCCATCACTGGGATTAAAAAATGAGCAGCTGATGGGGGCGCAATATGGCATAGTGCTATAATACTGCCTTGTGGCACATCCGTTTTAATGTCTCTACGTGTAGGTACGATGAGAGCTTAGCCCTTCATGCTTTACCTTATCAAATGCTTCCAAAAATATTGTGGAACATATCTGCTTTTCTTCTAGCGCTTTTTCGATACTACATGTTATTCGATGTATATTTGATCGATAGTTGAATGGTTTGTTCTGAATTCAAATTGGTGATTTGGTATCGACTTTTTATTAGCTCAGACCTCATGCTTTTCACTAGCAATTTTTAATTTTTTTTTAAATTATTGGTAGTAAGGAAATTGCTGATCAAGTAAGATTTTGTTTCATTGAAATTTCTGATGTACTTAAGTTAAAACTTGGGGCATTTTCGGTGCCAAGACATTTTCTTGCTATGGACAGAATTCTCAGCAAATTGCAGGAAGAAGAAACTAAAGTGGTAGCATACGCTGACGACCTGGTAATTCTAGTTTTTGGTAAATACCGTAATGAACGAGATTATGGAAAGATGTCTGAACTGAGTTAGCAGATGCGCCATAGGCTGTGGTCTATGTGCTAACCCTGCAAAGACAAAACTGATGCTGTTAACTATAAGAACAGTGGAACCAACTTTTAATTATCCAAGATTGGATGGAGTACAGTTACATCTAGCCTAGAAAGTCAAGTACCAAGATGATATAATTGACCCTAAACTGAACTGGAGGCTCAATATTGATAGAGTCAGGAGGGCCTATATAGCTCTGTACTCATGCAAGAAAATGCTTGGGAAGAAATGGAGATTTAAGCTACGAATGGTGTTCTGGATTCTTAAGCCCCATCCTCATAAATGGATCAAAGGTATGCTGGCCGGAAGTAAGGAAGCTATCCTGCACGAACGTTGCCAGAGTTATAGCTGTCTATACGGGACATTGGCCAACAGGAGAGTTTCCATCAAGAATTGGCATCACATTCAACACATCATCTATATGCGGGCGGGATATGGAAGGTCTGTTTTTAAACCCTTTGCTGCTTTCCATAAAGAGTAATTTCCGATTTTGTAAAAAGTTTATAATATAATCATTAAAATTACTTCCTGCACATTTGGCTTTACTAATGTAGATCTCAACTGAAAAACCATTGTTTACATAACCCAACCTATAATATTTTACACAAAAACTTGACTTGCGTAGATATTGATTAATAACATTTCGAAAAGTTCAAAAAGTTAAGTGAAAAATGTTTGAAATATAAATACTTCCTGCCTACCAGTATTCAAATTAAGTCTTTATTCAATGGTATGCTCCAACCTGTCCATTAGTGCGGAATACAATTAATAATTAATAGATTTTAACCCTATGTTTTGGGCAAATTTCTTTCGCCTTAATTATAGAGTCAAACAGCTTAATGACAGTCAATTAAACTAAGAGATGTTCACTTTCCACTATTTTCGTGTATGATGGGCAGTTCAGCAATTTATCACGAAACCGCCTACGGGAACGTGAACGAAAATTTTCTTGAATGAATAGGACCGTTTGTCCAAGCGAAGAAAACCCTTAAGACATAACCAAAACACTACCTTAAGATGGTAGAAAGTATCTAAGAAAAAATGTAAAGAAGGAAAAAGTTCATTGAACAATAGACGAAGAAAATCAATAAGAGTCGGTTTTCTCGTTTGCTTGCACAGAAAATAATTGAAAGTTTTCGGACATGAATAATCTTAAGATTGAGACTTTTCGTAAAAAGATCGCTTTTGTCCGATCGCTCTGGACGCCAAGACGCCCGGTTAAAAAAAATCTTTTGAATAACGACAGGAAATGGCAATTTCTTGATGTAGGCGTGTGGGAATTAGAGATCTATTAAGATGTTTGTAGATTTATTTTGAATAGAATAGGTCCGATGGATCATAAAAAAATTCCTGCACTCATAAATATATTGTTGTGAGTAAAAGTTACCATTTTGAAAATGTGTTTTGAAGATATCACATAATGAAACTGTTATGAGATTATTTCGAAATTTTGTTTTTTAATTAAGTAATACCACAGTGCTCCCCATAGCTGTTAAGATTCTTTTGCGAAAACTATTATTGTGATAGGCTGTTTACATAAGACTTGAGAAAAAGGGGTGATAATGGAGGTCAATCACTCGAAGATGAAATTTATTACAATTACAAAATCATCTCTTTCTGTATATCGGCGGATGATCGAATTGTTATTTCTTTTTCTTGGTGTACTTTAATGTTTGAAAGATATAATATTTTACACCTTGGTTATTATTTCGTTAAGGTTAATTGGAAAATTATATTAATGGTTACTGCTTTAGAATAATTAATTGAATTAAAAGAAACTTCAATTTTCTCAATTAATGATCGAACGTTGTACATGGTTTTCTCTGACATAATGTCTTTTTAATCTTTGACAATGCATCATGTTAAGCAGTAAGCTTAGTTGGAAGGAAGCAATTGGTTTTTGGTTATAAATAATAAGGAGGGTATTGAAGGGAATAGCAATGAATCCCGCGTTTGCACTCTTGGATGCTTTTCAAGTTTCGGAAATACTGACTGCGTAAAATTGTACCACAGTGGACTTGCTTAATTTATGAATGCTGTCTGTATGATCCGTGAAAAGAAGAACTATTGGTAGCGACAGACGAACAGAGAGATCTAATGTGGTGTTGGGGCTATGACATTACCGCGTAGGCAAGAGACGTAATTTTAGCGATAGTAGACAATAGTTGCGATAGAAGTTTTTTTGCTGGCTGCAATGCTATATAGTGGCTCAAAGGGGCGATGGTGAAATGAAAAATACGCACGCGATTTTTTTTACCAAATGATTTTATATATTTTTATAAGCTTAAATTTAAAATATCGTCATCCCCACCCTCTTGCTAAACTTACAGTGAATGGCAATGCGTTTAATTCTATAGCTCAGAAACTATGCATTTCACGACAAAAATATCTTTTTTGTAGATAAATTAGGGATTTAACTTTTTTGTTTAGAAATTTTTTTTTGTAAAGTCAATAACTACGGAGAAATGCTTCAAACTTCATATATCACGTTCTTTGCACTATATTTCGTTAATGGTTAATTCTACATGAAAAAATCCTGCATAAGACTTATAGAACGCATGATTATCTAAAATTTTTGTTATTATCATTTTTTACGTAGGGCTAATATTGCACGAGTTATGGCGCTTTAAGTGTCGAAAAACGTAAATTCAAAAGTAGTTTTTTGCCAATATCTTTTTAATTACAAGTTTTATTGCAAAACCGATTATAACTATTTTTGTGCGCGATTTAATTGCCCACAGGCTATAGGTTAAGGTTTTTAAAAATGTGAAAAAAATATGAGCATTTTGGAAAATCCTTTCAAAGCAAACCTTGATACTAGATCAGCAGCAAGCTTACTTCTTTCCAGCTAAATATGATTGTACCTTTTTGACTTATACCATGTTTCCATTGCAATCCGCAGTTTTTAATGAAACGATTTCACGAAATCCAAAAGTGTTTACATCGCATCAAGCAGATTTTGGTTGTCATAACAAAATTTTAAAAACGTTTCAAGAATTTAAAATGAAAATAAAATTAAATTTTTCGTGCTTTATATTTTCTTTTTTTGGTATCGCACTATTTTCCTACGTTTCTGACATTGTAAGGACTGCAAATTAATTCAAAAATGTATAGCACTGTCAAAAAATTATGACAGCCGACAAATTTTCTATGCTGAGTGTTAATGCTGAATTGGATGAATAGTAATTAGCTAGATTTCGAGCGAGATTTCGTTGAAATCTCCACCGTAGGGCGATTTAATTTTATATGCAAAACACGAGATTTCAAATGAGATTTCGTTCAAAATCTGCATTTTTGCCGAAATCGGAGGATTTCAAGTGCGATGGAAACATGGTATTACATTAAGTTTTGCCATACGATACTGGAGGAAGTGAATTTAGTCCAACGAAGGCTAGAGTCTCCAAAAATGATTTTGGAATTTTGAATGATTTACTGAACAAACTAAAAACCCTGAATGAGTTTCCGCGCGAATCAGAAAGGGTTTTCTCTCATCATCTCATTGTGATTTTAATGGTGTAGCAATATGAATGCTGAAGAACAGAAGAATTTATTAATATCGTGCGTCATATTCCCCTTTGTGGGATATGAAAAATAAAAAGTATCACTCCGCAATATACAGAGAAATCTTTCTTACCGTAGGGTCACAATGAGACGTTTCGCAGGAGGAATAGTCTGTCTGAAATTAGTATCCCTGATGATAATTGGCGCTATGGCATCCAAAATATGTATATTGGAATGTGTTGCGGCTCATACGATAATAATCGAAGAATTTAAGAGGATTTCCCTCTAATTCGCTGTGTTGATGATGGAACTCCTCCAGAAACATCCTCTTTTCCAAAATAGGGTTAACCCAACACGCACTTCTTTTTTTATTGATCTTACGTCTCATTAAAGTAGAAATTTCCAAAAAATACCTAGGCCCCTATTCTCATAGTCACCTCACTTTTTTTCTCACCTTACATTTTTTGCCACGTCACTTTTATAGTGATATTCTCATAGTCGAGTGACAAGGAAAAAGTTAATGAGATAAAATGTGACAAGGTATGGGATTGTCGAAGTCATTTTTGGTAGCAAATGTCACTGAAAATTGCCATTTTTTATCACTTGAAAGGAGGATGCCAGAAAATGTATGGACATTGGTACCAACTCCAATTGCTTTTTCCCCCAAAAATACGTAATTAGTCTATACTTTTTTTCCAAAACTTAAAATTGACGTCTCATAACTAAAAAAGTTGTTAAGATAGAACCATCGCTCTTACCATCATAAATAGGTGGAGGAATTCTGCTTTCATTGGTACATTATTCTTGGAAATAGGTTACACGCTTACAAAAATACAGGGTGATATGTAAAAATCTACCTTTGTACAGTTCTGACAGTATTACTCAGAACGGAAAAAGATTTCGAACTAGGCGCCATAGTAACTAATATTCAGCTCAAAAAAAACTATCCAACTACGTATTACACATAGCTATTCTAGTGGGTACTTCTCCTTTGTAGGTGACTCTACGATTTTTTTAAAATGGATAGTAACAAAGTATAAGAAATATGTTTTAGTTTAATATTTTTGATGAGTTAACATTATTCTTATATCCTAGAATTAAAATAACGAACATGATATGTAAATAGAAATATATTATATGTATATAGAAATACCGTCACTTTTTCCACAATACGTGACTACGGGAACACGAAAATTGGTTTGTCACATTTTTCCATGGGTGACGTGACTATGGGAATAGGGGCCATGTCCTCTTCTTCCATCACAATATTGGCCCTTATTCTGGTTGTCACATCACCATAGTGAGAAGTGTCACCTAATGAGAAAAATCTCTCTTACAAACATCAAGTGAGAAAAATTGTCACTGAATTCGCCGTTTCTCGATATCAGTGACAACTGTAATTCGCATTATCTCACTGAAATGTTACCTTTTTAGAGAACCATTATAGCATTTTTGTCTCACTTCGCCATTTGTCACCATAAGTGACAACCAGAATAAGGGCCATTATTACTTCAAAGTTCACGAACGTACGAATAGCTTGCAGTGGACGACCCCTGTTGGGTGTAAATGCGTATCTCAGAGCCGCGTATCTCACAGCCTCCTGTAGCCGCTCATGTAGCGAAAACCCATTCAGACCTCTATAAGCGAGTATGCGCGCTCATGCTCTACTCTATCATCTACGGTGCATAGTGACCTACCCTTATTGGTTCACAGAATTGTGCATAAAAAAATTGCCGCAAAAAGAAAATTAAGACTGAATATTATCTTGCGGCAGTGACGAGAATCGAACCGCAACTTCTGGAATCAAGGTACTAGGTCGTTTTAGCGTAGGCCATGTCGAAGTCAACTTATAAAATATCCATTAAATAAACAAAATCTGCATGAATGAATTATAGGAAATGTGAAAGTACCTTTGCATTAAGTCGGGTAATTTAAAAAAAATGTTAAACAATTTTAAGGTTGTTGCTCAACAGTATGGCGATCGCTAGTCTGGTTGATTACTGAGTCTGCTAGATTTGTTAATTACTTTAAAACTTTAAACGTCTAAATATCTAAATTCCTAAAAATTGCCAAAAGGTTAGCGAATATCCTTTGTTGGTCGTAAAACAAATCGATTATTATACTTTTACTACTTAAAACAAATTTACAATTCGTTCCCTTATTATGTCGTAATCCTTATAAAAATCACTCAGCTGATTAAAAAATATCGCATTTAAAAAATTTTACTTAGGTAATCAAGCGAACAGATTTTTTTTTATTTCTGGATGATTCGATTCTATTATATTAAAACAATTTGTTCACCCAAAAATTTAGTGAACGGCATCAAAAAAAAAAAACAATTTTGATATTTTGTCGATACCCAAATTAATTTCTCATTATACCTAGTCCGATCAACATAATCAATTGCCAGCAAAAAGTACTTATGGCTAAAATTTAATGGACTCAATGATTAAGTAAAATTTCGAAGTGCGCATTTACCTGTGATATAAGTAACAAAATTGATAATTACTTTAAGTAATATAATTAGTACTTTCTCTTGTGTATCACTACATAAAGGTCATTGCATTTACACTAAGAGAAACATGACAATCGTTCGCTTATTTAAGCACTTAAATTGATCAATTTCAAACTATCTTTTCGGAGAAGTTTCAATTCTGTAATAAAAAGTTGCTGGTATCGCTAAGATCGGACAAAAATGTCAACAACTTTTACTCGCCGAAAAAAAACAGAAATTTTTGCTTCAACTATCTTTGAGAAAATTTTGTAGATCCATGACTGATATTAACACTTTGACGATTTAGTTATGTCGGTGTCTGTTTTTAACGACATTCTTGCCATAAAAGTAAAAGTTCCCAAAATGACAACGGATTTTTGAAAAACACGACAGACCAAATCCAATTATATTGGTCAAGTCATATTTTCATTTTCTACTGAGTAACTTTGACTTCCCGTCCTGTCACCTCGAATGACAAGAAAATTATCGGCATGAAAACTGTGACCTAATTATAATTAGCACCTGTTCGGAGTGTACGCATGTTGGGCCACCTGTAACCTTCCAAGAAATCTACCAAAGTCCAGAATACAACAAAGGTACGATGATAGACGGCTGGAAAACTCAAGTCCATTAAGAATCGCAATTAATTGGACACCATACAAGCAGATCATTATGTCACGAGGTTGGGAAAATTTTTATTGTTTGTGTTTGGATTTGCGGTAACCCAAAAATGGACTGCAACATGTTGAATGAATGTGGAGCATTGTCTCGACTGAAAGCTGGGAACCGCCGCATGTACTGACGACGTTCATCATCAAATACCTTAAAGGTAAGGCGATGTTGTACTAAAATCCTGTGCTGCACTGGTTCTGAATTGCTGCACTCACACGCCATCGGCAGATTGCAACACTGAGTGCTCGGCTTTCCCTTCCTAGATGCCCGACTTTATTAACATTATAAATTACCGGTGGGAATTTCAACGTAATAATAATAATGGGATCTCCAGCTTAGAGGATTTATCATATTGGTAGAAACACCGTCAAGTGATCCATGTTACCTTTTTTTTGTATGTAAAACAGTTTCTTTTCCGGATAATGTTACAGTTGTAAGCTGGCTAGAATGGCAATTGACTGACTTTTTCTACTAGTGTTGTTCTTGGTGTATTGAGTGAGTTATTAGCTGAAAACGAATTGCGTAAATTGCGCAAAAAAAATGTCGGGAATTATTTATGAACGATATGAGAAAACGCAGATTGACTTCTAGTGAATCCAAGAAAACAATGGTCCACGCTGTGCAAAACAAGGGCTCGAAGAATCTTTGGCTTGTTTATGATTCGTATGCATGTATTAATTAGATTATAATCAAGATGTTAACTGTACGAAATGGATTTTCAATGGTCTCAGATAGAGAAACAGACACATAATTGAATTGGATTGAATGGAAAATAATTCTAATTTTATTTGCGAGGTTCTCATGAGAAATGTTTGAGCGTAATTGTAGAGTAGTACGTCTAAAATATTTTCCGAGAAGTACTGCATCAGAGTTTACATGATTCTTGCTCCAAATAGAGGTCGATCGTAATTTAATATGTTTTATTTACATGTATAATGTAATGATACCGCACAGTTTAATGAACTAAGTCTGATTGTTTGGTGAACTATTGTAATTCATTCAAAGCAATCCTGTTAATGAGAATCGCAAGCAGATCTTTATGTTACTAAACAGGTAATCTTGAGTTAAGTTTCTAGGTTCCAATGTGATACACATAATTGTCAAGTTATCGTGGCAGTGCTCTTGTGGGGAACTGGGCACAACACAACCAAAGTACTGAAAACAAATATCATACGAATGGCTCTTAATACTGATGCCATTGCCTTCTCTTCTACTGTTTGACTTCAGTAGGGCATTTGACAGTGTTATCCTTCTAGCTTCTAGAAACTAAGCTAATAGACCACATGAGATTTTTACTCTCAGCTGCTTCCTTAATTCGCGATTACTTACATAATCGATCTCAAAAAGTATGACTACAAAGTTCAATTTCGGATCTGACCAGGAACTTTCCAGGATTACTTGATTTGGAATCAATTAGGCTCTTTTAATCTGAAATTATGGGGTTAAAAGCAGATAATTAAAAAAAATTAATATATTAATATAAGATGAGTTTATTTGTTTTTTTATGAATTTGGATGGGATGTTATGGCGGCTTGAAGGCTTCGGGAAAAGTTGTCAATAGTAATAATAAGAACTAAATTTCATTTATGCTGGATCACGTGCGGGGATTTAGTCTGGGTTCCAATTCTTGATGGAGTTTGCATATTAGTTTTGGTGTAAGCATACTTTCAAGGGTGCGGATTTTTTGTTGATTTTCCGCAACGATAGCGCTACGTAAAAAAGTTTAATGCCATTTGATGGGAAATATCGCTATCTTTAATTTTGATTATTACCACTTCCCTCAAAAAACCAACGGTTTCCGAGATAATCGCGAAAAACTGACATTTTCTCCCTTTTAACCAAAAAAAAGAGCCAAAACTACAAGTCCTATGAGAAAAAGTATTATTACCTTTTTGGTGGAGAATATCGCTAGCTTTAATTTTCATTATTACCACTTGTCTCGAAAAACCTACGGTTTCCGAGATAATCGCGAAAAACTGACTTTTTCTACCTTTTAACCTAAATAGCGCCAAAACTACAAGTCTTATGAGAAAAAGTATTATTACCTTTTTGATGGAGAATATCGCGAGCTTTAATTTTGGTCCTAACCACCTGCCTCGAAAAACTCAAGGTTTCAGTAATACGCGCAAAAAACTGAAATTTCCTAATTTTCTTAAATTTTTCGCTATTTTCTCCATCTAAAGGTGCACGATGTCGACGCACTCTTTTCCGACTAAGTTGTACGCCATTTTCCACTAATTAAAAAACACCTATATTTTCCACAAACTGTATTAAACAATGAACACCCAATTTTTTCACAGACCTTATTAAAAAAAACACAAAATCCAATGTTTTACACAAATTGTTCACACCTTTTCAGAACAAGGAAGACTCGTGACTGTCACTTGTGATTTTTAACAAACAAATGGAATTTACGTCTTCTTCTTTCTTGTTTTACAAAAGTTCCATCTCCAAAAACTTTCATTACTTTTCCATTTTCGACTAGAATTTACTTTTCGTAAGATGAGGATATCCTGATCTGGACCCGACTAGGCCCCGACTAGGAAAACCTCATTTTCATAAGATGAGGATTTCCTGATCAGGACCCGACTAGGTCCCGACTAGGAAAACCTGGTTTGGCATGCCTTACCACTCCCTGATCAGGACCCGATATATGTTAAGGGGTTTCCTCAGCTAAATTCTAGTCGGGTGGTACCGGTGCTTTGTAGCATGTAACATAAATGTCCTCAGAGGTGTAGTGGCAAATTGTCCATCGTAGTTCTGGTATTCTATATCGTCTAAGCTCATCTATTATTTCTACCATTGCTCCAGGTCTGTACAGTGTTCTGACAATCAACGTAGCGAATTTTATATAGTAGCATTTTTTTCCGACGCTGCTGATGCGTCCCGTTATAACATTTTGAAGACTGACCATATCCACATCGTTTTTTAGTTATTTTAGTATTCACAAACTAATTTTCAGATTTTATAAAGCATATGCGACATACATGGTTCTTTGGCAACTTTGAACCCACGTCCACGCCAAATGTTAAGGAAACTGGCTGACTGACGGCAGGCTATTGCTGAAACCCCTTAATACTACAATACCAAAATTTCAGATTTTATAAAACAGTTGCATTTTTTTTGCCACTCAGCTCCCTGATTATAAGCTTTAGTTTAACTCATACAAAGCTTTAGTTTTTGTTGTTGCATTGGTTCTCAGGGAATTATGTTGGTGACCGTCATTTAACATACTCAATAGCCCGGTTCTGGTTCGATTCCAGAGGTCAAGCAGCATTGGACGTGATTAGTACTCAGTTGGGGGACCACATTCAGGGCCGCCACATCACCTTGCGGGGCCCGGGGCTAAAATATGCTTGGGGCCCCTTTAAGGAGATTGATATTCGGGGCCCCTTTAAGGAAAATGAAATTCCAAAAAATCTGTTACTAAAAAAATGTTTAATACTTTTTAAAATCTGTGGTAAGAATAAATTCATTCATAACTTCAAAATGAACGGTCGGTTTCCGAATAGACGTTGCATGGGTCAGCCTAGAACGGAATAGGTTTAGGCTACTGTCTGCTTGACCTTTAGAACGCAGGGATATAGTGGTTTTAACTTTTTGGCTTTCAATCTATTTCCGGGTACCCCCTCTGACCTGCGGGCCTGACCACCATTGTGGCGGACCTGACCACATTGGTAAAACGACATTCGCGTTTAAAAATATAAAGCTTTCGAATAAATTGCCCTGTCTATAATGACTGTCAATCCATAAATGAGCACATATTCAAAAACAACGCAATTTTTTTTGTGGAGAGGTATTGGGTCCACAAGTACCGCGGCCACTAGCTTGCCTATTGTACTATACCCCTACACCTCATATTTGTAGGCCAGACTGGTAGAACAAGTTCAGCTGATGAGGTGTTTTTTAATTTAGTGGAAAAAGCCGAAAATGGCGTACAACTTAATCGGCAAATAGTGCGTCGACATCATGCACAGATGGAGAAAATAAGCGAAAATTTAGGAAAATTAGGAAATTTCAGTTTTTTGCGCTTATTCCTGAAACCTTGAGTTTTTCGAGGCAGGTGGTTAGGATCAAAATTAGAGCTCGCGATATTCTCCATCATAAAGGTAATAATACTATTTCTCATAGGACTTGTAGTTTTGGCGCTATTTTGGTTAAAACGGAGAAAATGTCAGTTTCTCGCGGTTTTTCGCGATTATCTCGGAAACCGTTGGTTTTTCGAGGGAAGTGGTAATAATGAAAATTAAAGCTCGTGATATTCTCCATCAAAAAGGTAATAATACTTTTTCTCATAGGACTTGTATTTTTGGCGCTATTTTGGTTAAAAGGGAGAAAATGTCAGTTTCTCGCGGTTTTTCGCGATTATCTCGGAAACCGTTGGTTTTTCGAGGGAAGTGATAATAATTAAAATTAAAGATCGCGATATTTCCTATTAAATAACATTAAACTTTTTTACGTTGCGCTATCGTTGCGGAAAATCAACAAAAAAATCCGCACCCCTAAAAGTATGCTTACTCCAAAACTAATATGCAAACTCCATCAAGAATTGGAACCCAGACTAAATCCCCTCACCGGATCCCGCATAAATGAAATATAGTTCTTATTATTACTATTGAAAACTTTTCCCGAAGCCTTCAAGCCGCCATAATCAGGCATTCCTGATCGGGTATTCCGGATCAGGTCCTTATGCATCATCTGGATTACATGCCTTACACGGTCCTGATCAGGCATGCCTGATCGGGTCCTGATCATGTTAAGCAAAAAATTTCTAGTCGGGTATGCTCCACGGGGCTCCCCAATTCCTCTCCGGCCCTCCTTGCCTTGGTCCTTTAATGAGTGCAGAAACTTAGGGCAGAGCAGTGGCGTCCTGAGTATGCTTGTTGTCCCAGTAGGAGGACAATACGATTCCACCTTTTTTTTCTTTTTCTTCTGCGATCCCTGCTTCCCTGGATGATGGGAATGTTCCTCCTAAATTATATGGGAGCTGGTGCTGCCAATTTTTTGGCGGGTACAGAAATTTTGGGCAGGGCGGCGGCTGTCTAGGTCTGATTCTTGGCTTCCGGGTTCCAGGCCGCCGTACTGCCTTTGCCTGTAGGGAAAGAGTTCACAAAAGCGGGGCTCAGATTGCTCCGTAGGGCTCCCCAATTCCACTCCGCCCTCCTTGCCTGGGCCTTCTCCAGCTTAATTGGTCCACAGAAATCCCTTCAGTATAGTGGGAAGGAAAGGGAAGGATAAGGTGCCCAGAGGAGATCGTTAAACGACAGTACTCGGTTATTATTTTCCAAAAGTTGCCTAAAAAATCGATCATTGTCTGGAAATTTAACAGAATTCAGAAAATCTTCAATTTTTACAACATTTGCTAGATTGTTATCAAGTCTGAGACCAGAAAATCTTTAACTTAAGATATAGTGTATCTCTTTAAAAAATCAAACACAAAGACAATTCTTCCATGAAACTGTTTAATCTAAAAATATTATTGAATGACACATACATATAGTTTGAGTAAAAAACTGTCTTTGATTACTTGATGTAAAATTTTTAATCAGGATATCCTATTAACAACTTACTAATGCAAGGCAGTAAACCCTATAAGGAGATGGCCTTTTCCAATCCAAAGTACCCACTGCAAATACATTTAAAAAAAGAGACTAGAGATCGCCGCTAAAAGTGGTTCTGTAAAATGCATTTATCGAAATGAAAAGCAAGACCTACATTCAGACTGAAAGCAAAGTTGATGCAGTTGAAGATTGAAGAAATTGCATAGAGAAAAAGAAAACTTTCCAAATTTTAAATGCTCCTGGGTAATCCTAAATTTTAACGATCCTCCCAAAAACCCATTTCTATCACATAAACCAAGCTATAATCACATAATTACACCGATTCTAATCAATGTAATACAGTGAAAGTTTCGTACCACAAAATTTTAAAATTTACTCTTGCACTAAAAGTTGATCATAACCTGCCTTAAACGTTGTACACAAAAACAGTAGCCAATAGTTCGTTGGCAGTTCGATGGCATGTATACAAGTAACTAGAAAAATGTTGATTGAACGTTAAGCACCAAGCTAAACCAACTAGTTCGTGCCATCTTCCTGCTTTATAACCTGCTGCTAGCCTGCCTTAAACGAGGCGATCAGTTATAATCGATTGATTAAGGAAAGTCGATCAACGATCATATCACAGCATAAAAAATCATTGTCCGCGATCATTGTGCAAGATTGCGCTGAGAAATGCTGTCATTATGTTATCAGCGACTTGAGCGGGAAGCATGCGTTGTAAGAAAGTTGCGTAAGACTTACATTGCTCCAAATTAAAAGTTCCGTTGTGAATATTCTCAGGTGTTTTTAATTTACTTGCTTAAAGGTAATAAATGAAGATGGTTTCGTTTCTTCTGATGTTAGATTTGGTATGTATGTGCTTAATTTGAAGAAACCGTTGAGCAAACTCATGTGCTGATGCAGGTAACCAAATGAATACCGAATGATATGATCAAAAAAAATTCTAAGCTTCTTTTAATGCGTATCGATCAAAAAACGGTAAAGTTCAAGATCAAGATCACTTCCCGTTCTACCTTTGTGCTGGACTGTATAAATATTTCCCAGATTTATCTTAAAGTCTTGAGTTCTCTTCTCAGGCCCAAAAAATCCGTTCTGGCCAGTGATTAATAAGTGCTGCTAAAGCAACATTCGTATTCGAGTAGATCAGTAACTCACAGCAAGTGATAACATTTTTCTTCGCACAGAAAATCTACTGACTAGTTAAGGCCCAGTTAAAATTCATCGGCGTGACTTCTCTCACACAAAGACCGGCATTAGTCATGGTACGTCTAGCAAAGTAATTATCAGCTCTACTATATGACTACTTCTAGGCCTGTTATGATCACTTTCCATTGTTTTTACGTAACTGCGTAATTTATGTCGGTTGGTACTTAAAATGCAATCGTTCTCAGTATAGTACGTACAAGTAGTATTCCAGTACTCACCAGCCTGTTGAATAGCTATATGATTAGCACCTGAGTTATGGACTTAGATTTTAATTTCAACTTTCCGAGAAAGTGATCCGTCGAGGTGAATGGCTCTGAAGGTAAAGATACTTACGTGCGAAGCAAGTGTCACATAGAAAATAGCAGTCTACTGGAAATAATATCAAATGATCTACAACAGATTTTTGTTTCCATGATCATTAGATACAGAGGTGTAATCCGATCAGTCATGGATGAAGTGCGCGGTCCCCGGACTCATCGAAAACTTTTGGCAAATCACCTTCCTAATTGAACTACCGTTCAATTCATGGCTCATTGAAATCAGAAATAAAAACAATTTTGTAAAAACAATGAAAGTTGAAATTATCAGTAATTAATTTGTTACAGATCAAAATTCTTTTTCTGTTGTTATTGAAAATTTTTGTGTAGATCTTTCAAGTACGCAAATAAAGGTTGCTGTACTTGGTAATCATGCATATTATGATGTGTTAGTTTACCGTTAATATACAATTTTTAATGGTAAAATTTAGCATTCGCTATGGTAATCAATTTTTTTCTTCTTGTTATTCAAATTTTACTTTCATTACAATCATTTGGATAATAAAGAAGCATTATTGCTGAAAGAAATTATTTAGGTGCAATCAAGTTATTGAAAAAAAAATTTGCTGTGCAAAATATTTCTTGCAAATTTTTTAATTGATTTCGCGAAATTTTTTTGATTGATTTGTTTTGTATTGTGTTACGAAGCAGATGGAGAGTTGAGATAGTGAGGCGCGTTATGAAATGCCAAATTTCTCTAATACGCAATATTTTTCATGCTTCAATTACAATAAAGTAAATTGTTGAGACATATATAATTGTAATAAGTTGTTTTTTTTAAATATAATTTCCTTCAACATGACCTAGAATACAAACATGAATTTAATACTTTTTGTAAATTCTTCATGCTATAATTAACTGTGTTCGATATACATCTTGTTTCCAGTTTTAAAGATGATGAATTTATTTTTAATTCCCAGTCACTTTAACGCTACTTGCGCTACCGTGCGCTGAAGACCGAACATATTGCACGCATTGTTAATTTGAACTCAGAGAATATAAAGGACGGATAAAAGAAGCTTGGGGCAGAATCTCGTACAAGAACTGAAAGAGTTCAAATAACGAACGACGCCCCAAGCGCGGGAGTTCCAATAAAAAGTAGGTACTAGGTATGGCTCAATTTATACATGTACAGAGAGTAATACGATCGCAAAATCAACTTGAAAGCACGTTATATATTGTTAACTGGCGAACTTAAATTGAATTGGGGCTACAGACTCTAAAACAACAAATGAAATATGAAGAGACGGGCCAAAGTTTGAAAAGGTTCTACCGAAAGCCGCGGCGTGAAACGAGGACGTCTTTCCTTCCCAAGAAAGAGCAGACGACGAGGAGGGACGGTGCTTGCAGTTTAACCAAACATCAAAAATGAGCTAAATCAAGTAATAACATGCGTATTGGATTAGAGTTAATAAGTTCGGTTCAATAAACTCTTAAATACTAGAAATTCCGTTTGTTTAGTTCCTAAATTGAGGCCACCGCTAGTCATCCTTGTGACAAACAGCTATCGCTGTATAACGTTGTTAGGTGTTGCATATTAGCTTTCTTCGGTATCCTTTAAAATAGTATACAAACATCATAGACCAGGTCTGATCAGGTGGGTAAAGGAAAAATTGCTACAATTTCAAAACTATACCCAACCTTCATGAACTTTTACGTCGCTTATGAAAGGAGGGAATGATAGTCAGAGTAAAACCATACAAAGCCATTAAAGAAAACGGAATTTCCAATAATATGAACAAAATTGGCAGAGTACATTTAGATTCGATTAACAAAACCCTAAAGCTATACTATCAACGAATTGCTAGAAAGATATGAATTTGAATAAGAAACTCGGTGCGTAGTAGGTCCCCAAATTTGTGAACCGGCAGAACCAATACAAGCTATGTCAAAATTTTCTAACGAGTCTAACTCAAATTGCTGTTCTTATTAGAAGGCTTCACCAAGTGCTTGAAGCCCGTAAAAATTTTCCGAGGGCAGTGAGGTTTTAATAGATTGAGGAGCGCTACATTTTTATCTCAAAACCGGTCAAAAATATTCCGAATTTGATGATTTTTTTTTAAATGTTGATAATGAAAAATACTTTAACCTTTATAGTTTCCAAATTGACGCTCTTTGTGTTTTTATTCAATTTTTTAATTTTTAAATAATATTAATGTTATTGTTAAAATAACGTTATTTATAAAATTATAACATATAAAAAAGCACACTCAATGACCCTGTACATTGAGTACCAGGTATTTGGTGCTGGTTGATATAAATACGTTAATTACAAATGAATTTCAAAAGATAAGTTATAGGAATGTTTGAAATAAGAAATAGTTCCTTACCCACTATCTTTGTATGATGATGGAGAAATAAGAAAAGTCCAAGAATCTTCGAAGAATGTCAATGTCCAGCTTGCCCTTGCCGATCGGACTTTGATGGAACATACTCAACGCTGGAGGTAGCCGCCTGGGGTGGCCAACTCTAAGCGTACCGTCTCGTAACGTTTTAGCCGCTAGGGCGTTTTAAAGATTTTTTTAGTGTTTTGCATATCACCCTGTATTTTTGTAACTCTATGTCCTATTTTCATGAATAAGGCAGCACTGCACGCAGAATACTCCTACGTATCTAAAAAGGCGAAGGTTCTTCCCCACCAACTTCAAGAGTTATGAGTCATCAAAGTCAAAACTTTTGGTTTCTTTAACAAAAATATCAACTTCAACTACCTTTTTCCCCAAAAAATACGCAGTTAACCAAATTTTTTTCCCCAAAATTGGAAAGCTTGAACAAATTCCTATAAATAATGTCCAGACAATTTTTGTGTTACGGCCTGATGAAGTTTGAAGATACATATTAGCAAATTTTGATGTTAAAGTTGGCTTTATTTGGTACTTTTCGTTTTTATTGCAGGAATCGGTCAATGGGTCATTTAAGAAGAAAAAACCGCGGAGTCCTATTAAATTAGGCGGTGGAAATTGGAAATAGGGGTGAAATTGGAAACTTTTCGGTGTTTTCAATATATCTCGCAAACGAAACAAAATTTTGATATACTTTATACTAAACATTTTGTAGAGAATTGAATTATCCATCAAAAGGACTATTTTGAAAAAAAAAATTTATGCCCAAAATGTTGAAACAAAAAGAAAAAAAAGTCAACATTTTGACTTATTTTTTTTTGCTTTTTAGCCTATAACTTTGTTAGGGTCATTGCTGTATAAAAAATAAAGCGTATAAAAAGTAGACAAAATTTCCTTTAAGACGTTGGGTCGAAAAAAATTTTTTGGTTAAAAATTGACCGAAATATATATACCTTTTTTTATTTAGTAAAATAATAATTTTTTCAAAAAAAATCGAAAAAAAACTATGTTTGAGTGGCCATATTTCGGTCAATTTTCAACCAAAAAATTTTTTTCGAGCCAGCATCTAAAGGAAATTTTGTCTACTTTTTTTTTGTAAAGCAATGCCTATTCCTATCTCTGACCCAAAAGAAGTTATAGGCTAAAAAGCAAAAAAAAAAACAAGTCAAAATTTTGGCTTTTTTTCTTTTTGTTTCAACATTTTGGGCATAAAAAAAAATTTTTAAAGTAGCCATTTTGATGGGAAATTCAATTCAATTAATAATTCAATATAAAGTATATCGAAATTTTGTTTCGTTTGCGAGATATATTGAAAACGCTGAAAAGGGTCCACTTTCACCCCTAACTCCAATTTCCACCCCTAATTTAATAGCACTCCGCGGTTTTTTCTTCTTAAATGACCCATTGACCGATTCCTGCAATAAAAACCCGTGAACGTGTTAGTTCCTTATTGCCCTGTTTTTTAGGACATAATCAATAGTCTATAAGCTTATGGGAAAAATGTGAAAAATGTAGCAAATAAAACCAATACAGTGTAGATACCCTAATAATCTTTATTTTACAAGCTAGTTAATACAATACATTCATACATTTTTGAATCAAAGTTAGTCTTAATGTCCTTAGAAATTATACTACCAATTAGTTAGTTGTTGTTGGTCTCCGTGACACTCCGCAGCATATGGCGTACATTATTCGATTGTTGAGTAATTTAAAATTTCGAGCAAATTTAAGTTATTGATGTTAAGAGAGAAAGGCAAGGTTATGAACGCCGCTCTGCCGAAAATATTGCCTCAGCAACTGCGAGTGGTATTCGCCATCGTTCACCACAACTCAACATTTCGTGGACATGCAGCGATCTCTGAAAACGGATATTAATCTACCCTTAAAAGTTTCAACTGACGCAGTAACTGATGAAAAACGGTCATTCGCAGCGACATTTTACAATTCACCTATTAAGTGAAAATCTATGGGTGACACTTTTGCGAGTCATATCATCTTTTGCGATGTGGCCCAATTGCAATCAGCATCCAATAAATGCACCACGAGGGCGAGGAGTATTGGGCCTTCTTCTGCAAGGTGATGCAGTGACTATAAATTGACGGTGAAGATTGTGCCTGTTATACTATACTGTTCGCGAATCGATTGCATTGTTTCAGGAGAGATTGGCCACCGAGATCGTTCGACAGGTCGCCAGACTTTGAAGTTACGTGAAGTAATATGTTGAAGCGAACACACCGACAACTGAGTGTTGTTAAATGACTAAATTGATTACATTACTGTGGGAATCGTTCTACAAATGTACGAAATTGTTATTAAATTTTAAAAAGAGTAAAGGCCCCCATACACGGTCAAATTGGATGTACATCCAGATTTTCATCAAATTCATGCGCACATTCGATTGTTTTGGTTGTACATCTACACTTCGATGTACATCCAATTTGACCGTGTATGGGGGCCTTAAACAGATTGTCAACAAAGTCTTAGCAGACCTTTGCCCTATATTGTTTTCCACACGTAACCGCTTTATGTACTGATCACTTTGAAATAAAAATGCTTAAACTTTTCAAGTATGGGTTTTATTCAAAAATTAAATGGTGCACTTCTATTGGGACAAGTACACTAAAATACCCTGTACTGACGGCCTCGGTAGCCTAGGAGCACTTATCTCAGTGGGTCGTAATTCAAATCCACTCCGAGGGATGGTCCTTCGCCTGCCCATTTTTCCGGTATAGATAACTTTCCTTCTTTCTTGTTTTCCTTCTTTACAAAAATTTCCCACACTCTCTCCTGCCATCGCCTCTAGCCCAGCATTTTGTCGCGATAGTATTGTATGTGGAGCTTGTAGAATAAAACCACGTATTGGCGTTTTTAGCTCCTTCTCTCTTCTCTCTAATATCTTTCCGAATTGAACTTGGTGTCTCACATTACTTTCATGCAGATGCAATTCCTTCAACTTTGTCAAAAGTTTTAAATTCAAGTCGTGTTACATTATATCAAGAACACCAATTTATATTATTTAGACTGCGTTATTTTAAAACCGTGTAAAACTATCGCGCAAAAAAAGTTTGGTATATTTAAAGTTTAACTGCAATAGATCAAATAATCAGATAGTAAGCATGCACCATAACCGGTTTCGTAAAGATTTTAATCGTGTTAAGATTTACACGATCTTTTACGATTCCAAATTTTTTATAGCTAAATTTGATCAATGCAAACAAATAAGGTGTAGTTTCAATAATCCTTACGACGCTGACTTTAGCTTTCGAAAAATCACTTCTTTCATCTGATTTGACCAAGGCAGATTATTTTTCAAATGTGCACCAATGAAGTGGGAAAGGTTACGCAATTACTTCCCCACAGAAACCGGTAAAGCTTTTCCTAAAAATAGTATACCTTTTCTCTAAAACCTTTAAAATCAAAAATTTATGTAAAAACTTTAAATATATTTTATTTAATTTCAATGTTTCACTTCAGTAAGTTCGATCCTCATAATTAGTGTAAAACAGGGCGCAAAATGCATCTTACCAAACCCTACATAAAGCACCGGCCGTAAGCAAGGGCAAAAGTACCATAGACAAATACTGTTCCAGCTAAAGGTATCAGAAACATCTTCATCACTTTCATACCATGATTAACGAGTATCTTCCAATGTTGATGCAGATTAACAAATCTCCAAATATATTCTCCACCAACTCACAATAACAACAACATAACGGCTCCAATGTATACCAACTAAGTACCACCGACTCCGCAAGATCAAAACATCTTCAGTTGAATTGAAAACCAGTTTGAGTACGGTAGGTCAAGTTTAATTCACGATACAATCTTCAAAGTATAAACTCGACTCGGATACACTGACCTTACCCGGGACAAGGCTAAAGATTCGGATGCAACGAAAACGATCTTAGCGTGTAGAAAGTACCGCTATGAAGCTTCTGGCTTTACATAGCGGCGAGGTATAGTAAATGAGAAATACCTGCTGTGATGCTGTCTGTAGAGTGCGCTTGCTGCCCCTCGCATTTTGTGTAACGTAAGAAGCTTTTTATGTGTATCTAATCAGCGATATGCGCACCTGAACGCACCACCGTAAGATCGGATCGAATTATTAAACTGAGGTGGGATAACGAGAGTTTTTCCGGTCAATTAAGAAACCCCGAAGCCGTTTCACTTCAAAAGATGTGAAGAAGTGACCAATGTTTACTTTGCAAATCTCTAGCGAGTATCTAAGAGATGTATCCGAGATAGCGCGAGTGATAAATCGGTTTGGCGTGCGGCTTTAGCTTGATTAATAATAGAAGTGGTGAGGGCCGGTTTTACCTCACGTTTTGCTAAGATTTTTTTTTTATTAAATTTCGGTTTAATTTATTCAAGAAAAGTGAAATTTAGCGAAAATTTTTGTTCCAATAAAATATTTTATATAAATTTGAAAAGAAACTTGTTGTTGGCGCAAACCGCAAGATTAACGTCTGGCAGTTATGATTTCGTTTTATTTTAATGAGTGTTAATGCTCTTTGGATGCTGTATGCTATTTATATTGAAAGTTTGTCCAAGTAAAATTTAAGCCTACAAATTAGATCGAGTTTTTCGGGTAAGGCGTCTTAGCTCAGAGGACATATATTAGCACTGCCAGTGCTATATTACTAAGCCTAGTTGGATGTAGTAAATATGCCTAGGATAGAGAGAGAGTAATCCGGACTGTTCTGGACCAATGGACCAAGGGTGCTTGATCTCGTGTTGTATTTAAAACCAAGTAGATTAACCAAGGCATCTGCTTGATTTTCCTTACAATTCCTGACAATTACTTCAAATATTTTATTCCTTGCTACAGCGGCATACACATAATGCGGTTTCAGTTTCTAAAAATCCTTACCGTTTGATCCAACAGATCAAAGTCAGCAGTTTAATTCTACCTATTTTAATGCCGGCACTCACACTATGTTTTTGCAATCTCTTTTGAAAGAGATTCCTTGTTGTTGTTATCCACTTTTCATTACCAATCACAATGCAAGTCAAATGAAAAGAAATGTGTTCATTAGCTTCTGGCTTTTCTAATATCCAATAATTTTTCAATTTCCTTAGTAATGAAATAACACAATCGTGATTTTTGCAGCCTCATCAACCTTATGATCTGGTTGTGTGTATTTCAAATGGAATCAAATATACAATTTTAAGGCTGACCTGATAATTTAGCAATTGCTCCTACTATGTATAGAGAAATTGATCTGAGATATAAAAGCAAATTGATCTTTGCTTTAGAAGTCTATCCAGAAAGTTTCGCTATTGATAGTGAAAGACATGTGGAAATTTATTAGAATCCAACCCATGAGAATGAGTTTATAAATGTCTTTATTTTATTGATTTCTAGTAGAAAACTAGCAAAACTTCCTAATTAATGTCAATACCTTAGTTTAAAAACTTTTACTAAGGAAAACGAGTCCACAAAACTGGATCCCTTAATGTCAACCTTTGAAACTGATTTTTTTATCTTAGTTTGTTCTAATTGGTTATCCATTGAGATAAATCTTTAAAAAAATCGGTTATCTGACTGCTACTAGAATTTCTAGTCCAGGAGAGTTAGCGGAAAAGTATTCAAAAGTTGAAATAAATCTACCCTGCGATTTTTGGAATTAAGAGAAAAATCGTAGGAATTCAATGAATGTGTTTTGGAAAAAATCGGTCCAGGAGAACAGGTGGAAAAAAGCTAATAATGGTAGCGAAAACACGTTTTTCAACGTTTTAGGTGCGAAAAAATTTTGTTTTTGGAAAACAAAAAATAGTACGTAATAGCGCTTAAAAAGACGAAAATTATGAGTTTTGGGCAATTGAAATCGGTCAAAGGTTTTTGCATAAAAAAATAAAAACGGTGAAATATGGCAATTTTTTGACATTTAATTACAGGGACTGTAAATATCGTAGAACCTTGTTTCAGGGCCCTTGTTTGTGGCTTCTGTTAGTGCCTACCTACGATAAAAATTTCATGCAAAAATGATAACTTTTCGCGTAAATCTCAAATATGTCAAAACAGCCGTTTCAGGAAAAAAGTTTGAACGAGGCCCACAATGGTGCTAGAGTTATTTTGAAAGGCCTTATTTATTCTCCTTCACCTAAAGGTGTTTTTTCTGAAAATCAAGAAAAGTGCCTGTTTTCAATCGCGTTTATGAGGTATTAAATCGAACCTCACCAAATTTTCATGAAAATGGGTTGGTAGAGCAACTCTTCGAGAATGAATTGTAATGCAAAAGGTTGCCGTTATGCCTTCGACCCTAGGACCTCGCAATGTTAATCACAGGGCCGTTTCGATCTAGAAAGTAGACTTTACGCATTCGAAGGATAATGTACGGAATCGACTCTGGAAGGTTATTTAAAAAAGAATAAAATCTCACCAAATGGCACACTTTTAAAATTTTCTTTTTGAAAAAAATGACATTTTAGCTCACAAAACACCTTGTAGAATGGGAACAGTTGGGTTAAGAAAAATCCTGGTTTAGGCGATAGAGAATTAAAGGACGAAGAGAATGAACCCTATAAAGTATAAAACGGAGGAAAATAAGTCGAGTTATGTCATGCGCCAGTTCGAAAAAACGGTTTTTAAGAAAAATAAGTTTAAAGTTTCAGGTGACAATTTTTTGTTATAAAACATAGATTTATTCATCGATTCCGGCACCATACAATATCCCTTCTTCATCTTCATAAAGCTCATGAAATATGAATGTAAAGTATAATACATATTTTATATGTATATGTTTGTATATGTGTGTTAGTACAAAAGAGAAAGTAATTATATTCACTAGACGCGGCAGCTGCTATTTTGTCGTTATATACGTTTATAAAAACTACAATAACTCAAGAAATATTTTGAATTTCAAAAAATCCTTTTAGGAGATGATTTTAAATATATCAACTAAAAATAAAATGGAAAAAAATTGGATTTTTTGAATATCCTAGACCAGAACTGCTCCCTTAAATATTTTTTTAATATAACCATTCCCACAATCTGCACTATCAGGTTATGCATGTATTTAATATTATAGAGATGGTCCACTAAAAACTGCAGCACTCTATACCCCTTGTATAGTTCTCTTATCTCGGTAAAGAAATATGAACTTAACAATATTCAAGGCTTAAACATCAACGAAGACTTTCAATATCTCGAACCAAGTACCACTTTTAGCCTCGATCTTTGATGTTCTTAAAATACTTTCATCATCTAGTGTAAAACATAAAAATTTGATTTTGTATCGTTGCTCACTTTTTTACATATGGATCTATCACTTTTACTTCGAATTCAATGTAAACATCCAGGACAACGAAAATCTCAATCCAATATTCCCCGTGTTCTTTTAATGAACTGGGTTTTGAGAGCTTTTGAGTTCCCATACAAAATCGAAAACCCAGGTTTTATCTGGGTCTTCTGGTTCTTCGATTTTGTATGGGAACTCAAAAGCTCCTCAAAAGCTCTCAAAACCCAGTTCATTAAAAGAACACGGGGATTGTAAACGCTTGATTGTATGCAAAGTAAGAATTTTTAAAGCCACGCACGAAACAACGTTCTCACATCTCAAATCATAGCTTGTTTTGTGTAATTTGACGGAGAAAGCTCTCAGATCTCACATTTGAAATATTTCGAATTTCAAAAGGAGTGCAAAACCATTATTTTTATTGCAAACTTATATTTTATGCTCGATTATTTAGGATGATGTTTATGTTTAAAATTTCGAATAGGGAGTATCCTCGTGATGTTTACGTTCCATATGGACATTAAGGATTTGTATAGATAGTGACCACACACTTCTTAAGGCCCGTCCTCACTACGCGGACTTAGATCCCACGCGATTTTGGCCGTACGACCAGACAAAAGCGCGCGTGATCTTTTAATTTTCTGAGTCATGAGTGAGAAAAAATCAATTCTCATTTGAAACGGCGTGCGCGCTTTTGAAAAGCTCATAGTGTGTGGACGCACAATGTACCTTTTAAGCACAGCCTTTTGTCCGCGTTGTTTGGCCGCACGGCCTTTACCATGGACAAAGTCGTAAAAAAGTCGTAAAAAAGTCATAAAACTCTATATGAAAAAAAAAGGCAAAAGCGCGTACGACCCAAGACCGCGTAGTGTGGTCCCACCATTACAGGAGATATAAGGCTGAGACCTGTTGCATATAGCAGGCGACAGATTGCAAGAAAGAAAAAGCTGGACATAACCAAAATGGCCGAGGAAAGAACAAAATGTGAATCTGTATCAATAATACAACGAAAGTTCACAAATGTCACCCCAACCCTTGAAAATATACAGGAAATATTTACAGAAGCAAGTGAAGAAGTCCCAGGATATGCTCGAGGAGAAAGGAAAGAATGGATCTCAGACGAAACATGGAAAAAGACCCAAGAAAGAAACTTGAGTTAGAACACGCGAAAGCGCTATATCGACACAAAGCCAAAGAAGTCAAACTTTATCAGTTATACGACCTCATCAGGAAATTATCAAATGAAGGATTGGGACGAAGGCAGCCCTTGTTGGACCCAGAAGGACGTTTACTTACATCTACGGAAGATCAGACACGAATATGGCGTCAATACTATACCAAGCGAAACTCACAGCGAGAGATTGGCAATCAATATGGACGGAAGAAGCAACACATCGGACCAGGGTGTCATTCAATATAAATCCGCCAACGCTGCGCGAAGTGAAAGAAGCAATGGTTAAGCTGAAAATAAGAAATCAGAAGGCCCAGATGGAGTTCCAGCTGAACTGCTCAAAGCAAACATTGAAGTAATATCAGGTATATTACATCCTATTTTAGAGCAGATATCAAACGAAGAAAGATTGCCTAATAAATGGAAGGAGGCAATAATAATTAACTTGCCAAAAAAAGGAGATCTAAAAGAATGCGGAAACTGGAGAGGCATTACAATACAAAATATGGTAGCAAAAATACTGGCCTCCATAATACTTTGTAGAATTGAAGATAAGATTTAGGAAATGTCGAGGATGTATAGACAACTCAAACACCTTAAGATTAATAGTCGAGCAATCTTTAGAATGGAAGTCACCATTATACATTACCTTCGTAGATTTCGAGCGAGCATTTGACACAATCCATAGGGGAGCTATTTGGGAAGCTTTGAAAATGAAGGCAGTATCAACAAAATTATTTCAAATGATCATAATGCTATACGACGAAGCAGAACTGAGAATCCTTCATAATGGACAACTAAGTGACCCAATAACAACGACAACTGGAGTGAAACAAGGTTGCCCCCTTTCGCCATTACTCTTCATTACTGTACTTGACGAAATAATGAAGAAAGCTAGCAGAGAATCAAGAGGAATGCGTTGGGGATTGGTAGAACGGCTAGAAGACCTCGAATACGCAGATAATATCGCACTTCTAGCTCATTCAAGAGAAGACATGCAAAGAAAGATAGACAACTTAGAAATATGTGCATTGGAAGCAGATTTCAGAATAAATGTACAAAAAACAAAATCAATGAAAATTAATACTACAAATAGTATCCCATTAAGTATAAAAGACAGTACAATAGAAGACGTGAAGGAGTTCAATTATCTCGGTAGTATAATTACTACGGAAGGAGGTGAAAGGAAGGATATTTTGAATAGGAATAAAAAAGCTAGAGGTGCATTCAACAGATTATGGAAAGTGTGGAAATCGCCACAACTATCTAGAAATCTAATATTAAGTATTTTCAACTCCTGCGTGAAATCCATATTACTCTATGGTAGTGAAACCTGGCTTATAAACTAAGCGGATATATACAGAATACACGTTTTTGTCAATAAATCTCTACGCATTATACCTATGTCAAATTTTCTGGCCCAGGCAAATATCAAACTTAGAATTATGGAATTTCACAAAACAAGAACTTATTATCAAACAGACAAATAAAAGAAAATGGACGTGGATAGGGCACACCCTACGAAAAAAAATGAATGCTTTAACGAAAAAAGCACTTGAATGGAATCCGCAAGGAATAAGAAGTGTCGGTAGACCTAAAAACACATGGAGAAGGACAGTAATCAAAGAAATCAAAAATGTTGACAAAACCTGGATTGAAGCCAAGAGGATAGCTCAAAACGGAGTCCGATGGAGAAGCTTTGTGGAAGCCCTATGCTCCAGAGATGGGTAAAACCGGATAGTAATACTAGTTACTTCTAGCCCGCCAACTTTGAGAAATCGTTATCAAACAATTTATCTCTTTCGTCTTTGGTGAACTAAGCTGAGAGTTTGCAAGTATTGGTCCAGTAAAGGTTTATCACTGGAGTAGGATGAAAGGAAACTTAGTGTTGAATTGTCTTGGAACTTGCAATCATCCAATCTAGACATTAGCCGATTCATTTCCTCGTGTAGCATGAGAAGCGTTTAAATATTCGCCCAATAAATAAAAAAAATTATAAATTCATTGGAGTTGTTCTAGACCTAATTCGTCTTAAAACTCAACCTCGATTTTTAATATTTCCAATCAAGGATTACCCCTTTTCGTAATCTGAGATAAAGCCGGTGTCAAATATAATAATTTTCTAATATGGTAATGCTTTTCGGATGTTTTCAAATTTCATTAGAATTTATTAATGGAAAACAAACACCTTAATTTGTTTTTAAAGTTTGATTTTCATGTTTTTTTTGTAGTTTGCACATTTACAAATTTTATGGTATTGTATATGAAAATACTTTACACGAACATGGTTGTTCAGTAAGAGCTATAAAGTACTTGAACACGCACGAAACCAACTCTTCCTGAAGCGTAACTTTTGCAAACTGGAGGAATGCTAAACTGTTGATTCAATCAAAATATCGGTTAAGTGTAGTAAATATATTTTCATATACGTATTAAATGGAAAAATCTAGAATCAAATGTCTTCGCTCGAATAGGTGTAGTCATTTTCACTGCAATATGACAAACATGATTTCGTTTGCACTTATTTGCGTATTATTTATCACAGCACAGCATTTTTTTCAACAACTCATTTTTCACATTCGACCGTTTGTATGACATGATATTTACATTTCACCTAATTTTACCTCACAGCATTGAAGAATCTTTGTGTTTCCAGCTTTGGTTCTTGGAGGGAAAGAGATTTTAAATTCGAAATATATCGGATTTAGAAAACTTACACGTGATGAATGTTAAATTATTAATTGTATCGTTACTCCAATTCTTGATTCTTCTAATAAAACGACGAATAATGGTTACTCTCGTTGATGTTTACGCTCTTAATGTTACTGATGTATATAATCTTCTGCAGGGAAGTTTTTAAGAAAACTCGTCCCGCCATGTGCACGATTAATTCTTTTTAGAAGAGAATAGTAAAAGGGAAGGAGCGAAGTATGGTAATATTTCCGATCAAAACGATCACGTGAAAACTAACCAATACGAAAAGTGGTTCTCCTTAACTTTATCTTCCTATCACCATACACAGAACACAAGAACATTACACGTTGTAAAGAACTACCTATTTTTTTTATGCGGTAAAACCAAGCTTAGGAATCACGCTTTGTACTATTAGTCCGTCATATCGTTCGAGTCATGGTGCAATATCTAGTGGTAAGCTTGATTTTAAAGATAGAGGAGAACGGACAGATTAGGGGTCTGGAGGGTGCGTGAGTAGATGTCGATGAACCTTGCGTTTGAATTCCGAGATGTTGTATGAGTTCGGAAACACCGACTGCGGAAGACAGTTCGCATACGAAAAAAATGCATTTTTATAATTTTTTTATATGTTGGCAATGTCCAAACTTCGGCCGAAATCAACTGTAGATGCATTTTTCCGTCCTCTATCGATTGCAATTAGTTTCAACCGGTTATGTCATTTCCATCACTTCGGGCGATAAATTGGCGATGAGCTGCAGACCTAATAAGCTGTCTATTAATTTATTATTGTCTCCATGATTTTGGAGAGAACAGTGGGCTGGATCTGCCCCCCTTTTCGAGCAAGGTCCTCAATCTACCTTATGTTCTCTCTCGAAACTAAAACAAAATAAAACAAGATCCTATAAAGCTGTAGGTACATATTTTTGTATAGCCATTTGCCCTTGTACGGGCAGAAGAACTTCTATCTGCTCTTTTCAAAGTTGGAATCATATTTTTAAATATACAACTTCTCTCAATAGATTTGTCTCACTTCCTTTTCAAAGTATTGCCGGTATTATGAGGGTCTAATTGTTAAACATCTACTATCTACAACATTTCGCGGGAGTAAGCAGAATTTTATCTCCATTATTGCGCCTAAAATGACTCAATAAGTGCGCCTAAAATGACTCAATAACAAATCAAACCTAAACTATAATGCATACTATTATAAATATGTCAACTAAGTTTACCATAATAAGACGATATTCTCTGTCTCCAGTATGACATCACCTTAATGTCGCAACATAATAAATTGCAGCACAAAATGCTCCAATAACATTAACAGAAACATCTTATCTGCAATTACAAAAAATACCACATTAACTGTAACTTAAGCCAAGCCAATAACTTGAGTTTATCTGATATATAACCAACGTCAATATCTCAACTTTAAACACATTCTCTATTACAGCTTGCGTATTTCATACCTTGGATGGACTTACAACTGAGGCGGAAGGAGTTCGCTTCATCCGTGTACGAGAAGATGCTGCCACAGGCTCAGAGATTCTTTTGCTACGGGCCTATCCACGGACATCGATTGCCCTCCGAGGAATGGAAAGATCTTCTGACCACAAATATTTCCGTCTAAGGGAAATTAATTCCACTACCGTCCAAGTGTTATTAGATAAATCTCTAAATGATCTCGTCGATCAAGATGTACCGCAAAATTTATTAAAGTTTAGAATCTTCTGTACAGGCGGAACAGGAAGAAACGAAGAGGTAATTCTAGCCATAAAATAATGTTTTCTTACCTGAGGTATTACCTTTCAGACAGCGTACATATCAGTAACAGTTTACGTGGAGGATATCAATGACCATTCACCAGTTTTCTTGCATGAGCCCTACGTGATAGAAGTTGATGAACTAACACCACCAGGAACTGTAGTTTATCAGGGCATACATGCATTCGATCGTGATAAGCCAAACACACCAAATTCAGATGTACAAATTACCTTGGGACAAACTGATCATTATGCAGGTGGACCATATTTTGCCCTAGAGAGCCCGCATAAGCCGCTTCTTATACTAAAAAGACCTCTCGATTATGATAATGGAATACGCGAGTTTCGTATTCCTGTGATCGCTAGTGATCGTGGAACACCGACGAGACATTCAAATACGACCTTAAAAATTATCGTTAAGGATCAGGACGATTTGCCACCGAAATTTACTGAAGGTGTTTATCGGACGAAAATAAATGAATTTTATCCAATGACGGTCAGTTTATTTTATTCACTTTAATTTTAATTTTGGTAATTTTTCATTTTTTTTATTAAATAGGGAAAACCAATTAGAATGCCATTGTACTTCACCCCGTCTATTGAAGCCTTTGACCAGGACTCTCTTAATGCAACTCTCATTTACGATATTATATCAGGAAACGAACGACGCTTGTTTCGAGTTAATCCAACAAATGGAATAATTTATTTAGAACGAGAAATTGATCTCGAAGAAGAAAGTCTTCCAGGGAATACGTTTGTTCTACAAATAGAAGCACGCCAGCAGGACAGCCCTTTGAAACGTGCATTGGCTCGGTGAGTGTTTTTTTTTTCAATTTAATTTTAAAAAGAAAAAAATACTAATATTAAAACATTTTTATTAGTGTTGAAATAGAGATCATGGATCTTAATGACAACGCACCAGAGTTTGAAGTCGAACTTTATAATATTTCAATCGTTGAAAATTTACCAAGTGGATTCAGTGTACTTCAAGTGAACGCCATTGATAGAGATCAAGGTGAAAATGCTGAGTTTTTCTATAATTTATCAGAAGAGACTCCCAGTGGTGCGTTTTTAATTGATCCAAGAACTGGTTGGATAACTGTCCGAGATCAATCGCTACTTGATCGTGAAACTAGATCTGCCATTAAAATGATTGTTCAAGCAGTAGAGAGAGTTCCACCGTATGATATCGATCGACCCAAAAATTCTGGAACAGTTCAAGTGGAAATCACACTTTTAGATTCCAATGACAATACACCTCAATTTGAAAATGGAAATCTTTATGAATTTAAAGTTAATGTGAATGCTGCTGTGAACACCGTGATAGGAAAAGTTACAGCAAAGGATCCAGATGAAGGGCGGAACGGAATGATCCTTTATGAACTGCAACGACCAAAAGGCAGTGGTTATATACCATTTCGATTAGATTCACAGACTGGAACTCTATTCGTGTCGGGACCATTGAGAAAGGGGCGAATAGCACTTTTTATAGAAGCTTCGGATCAGGTGAGAAAAAAAATGTTTTTAATTGTCCGATTATTACAAAAAAAAATACTTACAGCCAACGAATCCTTCAGAACGGCGATTTTCACTATCAGTTGTAACAATTGAAGTCCATGCCGACATAAACGAGGACATGATTGACTTCGTGGGTGCTCCATATGAATTCTGGGTTGGAGCTGATGTACCTGTTGGAACTTCCGTTGGACAAGTTCGAACGACGCTGGACTATGATGGTGATGGAGATATTATGTATGATTTGCTGCATTCTTACGCTGAAGGTGTACCTTTTGCCATTGAGGAAAGATCAGGAATTGTTACTGTTATACGGGATTTAGATGATTTCGATCGGATTGTGTACTATTTTGAAGCTGTAGCTAATTACGTAAGTTTTTAAATATTATTTATTTATTTATTTATTTAGGCAAACAAGGCACACTTAAACTGAAATACAATTGGCAGTCTATGCCATGGGAATAAGATAAAAAGCAGGGATTGTAAACTATGAGGTGAATAGTGATAAATACATGATTCATGACTCTTGAGAAGATCGTCTTGTAAAGTAAAAACCAAAAATAATAAAAACGGAGCGCGCAGCTGGGGAAATGAAAACTGCACCTAAATAGAAATTGTGCACATATGGATAAGAAATGCGCTTATGCATTTCCAAATTTTCCCTTCGAAATTTGTTGCGACTGGACTACGGGACGGGAATGACATGCGGGGATTCCACTGCGCATGGAAACGAGAGTTTATCGTTTTCTTCTTTTTTGGTGTTTACTGTATGTCGAGTTTCGTCATTAAATTTGATCTTACCCGACAGAAACTGTACTTTAAGGACTCCGTTTAAAACTTCTCTGGTAAAGCACGAGATAAGTAATATTCTCCAACAAGACAGAGGCATGAGACCCAACACGTTGATTTTGTCTGGTGTAGGGTGGTAGATTTTGATAACACAGGCCGACAAAATTTAACAAAAGTCCAGACCCAGAGACCAGACCTAACATACCCGAAGAATTTTGATGCGCTGAATCCGAATCCGTGTTCAGAATGGCTCCTACACGTCTGGTTTTCGAGATATCCTAACCAAAAAGTACGAAAAACGCGTTTTTTGCAGTTTTTGAGGTTACGTGACGTGAGGAAAAAAATTATAATCAAAAAATGTTGTATGGCAATTGAAAGTACCACCCTGTCCCCTTTAAATTTATTTGGATTTTTTGAAATATCTTTTTTTTCACCAAAATATCGCTATTTGAAATTTTACACTTTAGCGTATTAACCCAACTACAAAAAAAAATCGAAAAAATTCTACCCGAGACCAGACCATGTTGATCTTGTGTTTTTGGGGTCACTGATTCTGAATCCGAGGTCTAATTCACCCCACAAGGTCAGAATTTTTCGTAAGCTCAAAAAACAGCCCCTAAAAACCACCCCTACCAAACCATAACCAGGCTAACCCACCTGACCTTGGGAACAGGGAGCTAAGTAGATTGTTTCTTTTGAAATAAGTCCTATTTTTATTCAAATTGGATCCCACAATACTAGCGAGCTTACTTACCCACCCCCAACCCCCCTAATACCTACCTACCTATTTTTTCGATTTTTTTGTAGTTGGGTTAATACGCTAAAGTGTACAATTTCAAATAGCGATATCTTGGTGAAAAAAAAAAGATATTTCAAAAAATCGCGTTTTTTTGCACTTTTAGGTTATAGAATATCTCGAAAGCCAGAAGTGTAGGAGCCATTCTGAACACGGATTCGGATTCAGCGCATCAAAATCCTTCGGGTACGATAGGTCTAGTCTCTGGGTTAAAAATTTGTAGGCCTGTGTAATCTTTCGGGTTGTGTAAAGTTCTCAGAGCATATAGAAGAGATTATTTCTGAACTGATTCAATCATGTTGCTGCTTAACTGAAATATAGGATCCCAGATAGAACATGCATATTCCAGGATAGGGCAAATTAGAGAACTGAGAGGGTTTTCGTGACCCATACATTGAAATGAAAATATTGAATAGAAGAGGACCTAAATGACTACTCTAAGGAGCACCGGAATCCTTGGAATCTTACAACTTGTGTTCTTCCGTTGAGATAAAATTTTATCCGTTGTAGGGTAGCACCAGAACAGCGCCGACCCTAGCCCTTGTTCATGGTCTTTCGGGGTAGAACGAGATTGTTTTTTGGCAGGCTTTTGGTCGACGCTTTCACATCACATAAATCGTATTTCCGGTTGTTTAAGATAAACCTCTGGACAAGCTTCATATTGGAAGCAGGGGCCAGCTTTGGCCATGGTCTTTTTGCCGGCCTGCTAAGCTGTGCCCAACCAAACTTGTTGCCAATTTGGCTACCTGTCTGCCTAAGATCGTCAATAGACCTTTGGTCCCCAGAAAACGTCATCCCCATGAATGGTGCTCGGTTCACTTTGTGGAGTACACTCCACTTCTACACCTTAAGGTCCTGTTTTGATCCTTATCCAATTCAACATAATGTCAGTGGAGTTTTCAGTTGCAGCCGGGAAGTACCCGACCACATCATGGCTGACTTCGTTTCTGAAGGCTTGTCAACCGGCTTTTCAAACCGTATGGCTGGAGCCTTGGGCTATTGTCGCCTAGAGTCTGGATCCTCTCTGAGATTTAACTCTCTACTTATTAAGAAGATCGGTATCTCACTCCTTCTCGGGGCCAAGCAGAGCCTCCACACGGGAGTAGCCAGTTTCCAAAAATCGCCTAAATCGTTTTCAGGCTACGCCACTTTGTCTTCTCAAAGTGGTCACCTTTTCGGGTTGCCTCTCCGATGGAGCAGGTGGGCCTCTAAGGAGATCTTCTCCCTATGAAAGTGTGATATCATTCAAGAAGAATCCCGAAAATTCCCCTCACTAGGGGCACATTCGGCACTCTGCTGCATGGGTTCAGAAATATCGAACACAGCCAGGTCGTTGTATTGGGGGCTATACCTATCCTAACCTATCCGCAGCCGGCCGCTTTGAAACTTTATGCAATACACCCTTTAGAAGCCCCCGGAAGTGGTGTCCGAAGTGTTTGGAGTGTTGATAGTTGCTCCATCCGAGCGTTGAGAGGTGCTCCATCCTCATAAGTTTTTTTTAAAGTGATCTATATTGATCCCACCAGTCATGGTCAGTCACCCACGTTCGCCCATGGAAGGCTAATTTAAACCGAAGGTCGCCTGGTATCCGGAGTCCATCGTTGGTACCACACTCACTCAGTACCATTCATCCCTTCAGCACGATTGTTTACACCTTGTGATTGCGGGATTTATGGACTTTGTTATCTCTAGATCTGTCGTATTCAGTCTGCTCCATCGACAGGCAGGAACAGCTTGATGGCCTGTCGTCACCTGTCAAAATTTTATTTTTCGCTCGAAATTGTTTTTCGCATTCACTTTGGCGCCCCTTGTTACCTGAAGCTAGAGCGACCGGAGTACTCGCTCTACCTAAGGGCTGCCGCTGCACCTGAAAGTCAAAATGTTAATAATTTTGTAATTGGAATATCGTGGTCCACTCTATCAAAGGCCTTGCGGAAACTAGTATAAACAACGTCCATTTGAATGGTAGGAGATCCTACATTTAGGGAAGTCTCATTCAACCATGTTTCGGTGAACACGAGTATATTAAAATGGTACGATTTTACGTCGATAAAGAGATTATTTAGCTTGACTCTCCTACCACGGCAGTTGCTGGTTGGCTTGGTTTTGGTTGATCAGTCGAGATGGGATTAGTCGTTGGAGAAGTGACTAGTAGTGCACTGCAATATCTACTCATTTCATCACGGCTTTTTTTGGAGCTGTAATGTAGAGATCTTACATGAGAAACATAACTGGAAAGATCCCTACTTATTTGCTGGTCCTGGTTTTACCGGAGGCCGTAGTGGTGATTCAGCTCTCAGAAGGATCCACTGGTAACACTGTGATTAGCGAAACAGCAGGCTGAGGTTGTGGTGGATTAGAGAGAGTTGGACTGTTCGTGGGAATTTCATTGACAACCGAGTGAGAACGACCGCCGACTTTAATGTGACTGCAGGACAATCTAGATAGGGCGTCAATGGATTACGGTTATTTATTTGTGTAGGGACGTTAGAGAATGTAATATTGATCATGTTGGATTTAAAGAGGGCAGTGGAATTTTTAGAAGATGTTGCAGGTTTGTTAGTGTGCTAGATCTATTGAATACTCCACCTGGGTTAGAATTGAACCTGGATTTAGTAAGAACGGACCTATTTTTAGAGGAACTATTTATTACTGACTTAGATCTAACTTACTTTACCACTTAAATTATTGTTCCAGCGGATGAGGCTAAGCTTTTTCCATTTGAAGGCATCCGATGTTGAATTCAGGAACAGCTAATGGTATTTGGAAGGTATAATCACCTTAAAGCTCCTGAGTTTTATGTATTCTTTTTCCGGGGGGATTCTAGTTCACAATCAAGTGGTTGTATAGAGAAATTATCTTCCAATAATTTTCTTGGATCTGCATATACTGGGGCGCCTTTTCAGGAAGTGGTTGAGATTTCCTTGGCAGAAAACAAAGTGTTTGCTTTGTCGGTAGTAACGCTTCGTCGCGGTTTTTTGTTTCCCTCTTTTGCGCTACAGCCTATGAAACTTGTTTGTTGCGTAGATTTTTTTAATCTTCTTTTCCAATATTTTACTGACCATGTTATACCGAATTTAGTTATGGTATGCTTAGCTAGGTGAACTGGTGGTAAATTGTGACCTGAGAAATATTTAGGGTATGCCTTTGGAGGCTAGGAAGGCCAAGGGTGAAATTTTCCTTTTATAGCTGCTCGTATTTGTAGTCGTTTCGTTGAAAAGTTTAGCTCCCTCCAATTCGCCTGAGAGAGAAATTGTCTGCTCATTCAGGACTGAGCTCCTTGCCACAATATCTTCGTTGGTTGGCAATCCGTCTCCTCGTCAGCCATGGAAAAAGACTTCAAGTTCGCCTATACCTCTTCGAGATGACTAAAAGTGTCGTTTATTACTTTTTCAGCATTGTAAAAACGCTATCAAAAGTTTAAAATTCGTCCAAATATTTGGAGATTTTAAGAAGCTGTTGCTATAAGTGCAGGTGTTCAGCCTCTCTGACCTTACTTTTATTTTCTTTATGCCTAAATTGTCGATATCTCGCATAGAATATATTATTTTGTGACCATTCAAATGTTTCCTTTTATAATTGTGTGTTGATGAAACTACAATTTTGATGGTGATTTTTCTAACAAAACGTTGGGTTATCAAATAACGCTATCGCCAATACTTTTATTTTGTTAAAGTGAATATTTTTTGAAAACTAATTCTAAAAATATTTATTACTAATTACAGCAACATTCTACCAAGCCAAGAAGTGGACTAACTCGGAGAGCATCTCGATCAGAAAAGCAAATAACCAAAAGTGGTGAAATCCTTGAAATCGACGAAGGTGTTGTATCGGATACAGAAGACGTTTTAGTAACAAACGTCACAGTTCATATTGTGAGTCCCGATGATGAAAGAGGTGTTCTTATGAGGTAATTTACTTTTTCATAAAAACGCCTCAAAATATAATATCAATTATTTTTTATATCTGCACAGAGGAACAAATCTAAATCCAATCGAGTTCCACATAAAAGAAAATTTACCAGGAGCACTAATTGGAAGATTGTTGTACAAGAACGGAAGAAAAGGCATGGACAAACCATCTGATATAAAGGATCTTGTTGGGCTTTCAAGTAAAGATGACAATATCCGACAAAATCGACATATTAATTCCAAATTTCGACGTAATTCGACAAGCTTTTCTTCTTTATCATTTATTGATAGTAAAAAACGTAAAACAAGAGAAGTTCATGGAGATGAAACCACTGTTGCATATGTTACTCCTTCAGTGTTATTTGAGGATGCCTTAAGTTCATCTAGTCCTACACCCAGAAATTTCGCACCCATCACTACTAGAAGAATGTCTACGTGGAAACCAAAAATTGGTCCTGGAAGAAAACCGGATGATGATCCATTGGAAATTTCATCAAGTGTGATAACACAACGTAGACTGTTAAGGAATAATGTTACTGATCCTGTCAGCAGGGAGAAGAAGTTAAAACACGACAAGCCGATTGGATTACGTTTCCTTATTGCTAATCAACAGGATGTTACAAATAAAATAACAATAATGGATGATGGTACACTGATGACATTAACAGGATTGGATCGTGAAACTAGGGATGTATATCGAATTACCATAATAGCCGAATATTCCAAAGGATTTGTTAGTGGAGCTGGAATATATCAAGTTAATATATTCGTTGATGATGTTAATGATAACGCTCCAATTTTCGACTCTCCAGCCTACTCAGGAATTATTTATGAAAATAGTCCAATCGGGGCTGATGTGATACTAAATCGAGCTATCAAAGTAACTGATGCTGATGCTGGTAGGAATGCCGAGTTTACACTAAGTCTATCAGGGGAAGGAAAAGATTTATTTTCTGTAGAATTTATAAATGATACTTCGGATTTTAGAAATAATTCCTTATCTTTCCTGGAGTCACAAGAGCAATTCGATATAGAAAAGAGCTTCGTAGCAATGCAAATAGCCCTTCTCAACCCAAATTTGACATACACTAGTGGACCTCGTTATAGAGTAAAGTTTGTAGGAACACGACTTTTAGACAGAGAAAGAGAACATTTTTATAGTTTAAGTCTAGTAGCTAAAGACACTGGTGGATTAAGTTCCACAGCTAAACTTAACATTCTTATTGCTGACGTCAATGACAATCCGCCAATATTTGAAAAAATTGCTGTCTTCAAAGATTCTGGCATGGAAATAATCGAATACACAGATGATATGGAAATTTACTTTGTTGAAAAGATGAGCGAGAATTACACACTTCCAGGCTCTCCACGACTGTCCAATTCTAGTCTAACACAAAGAACAAACCGTAACCGGCGTGGTGATATAATTAAAACACGTGTTAGACAATCGAAAAAGATGAAATCATCACCATTGTTTGCAATCATGGAGGATATTTTAGTTGGCACTGTCGTTCTCAAAGTCACAGCTACAGACGATGATGCTGATAAGAACTCACAAGTTTTTTATGAGATAACTTCTGAAACAGCAATTCCTTCGTCAGGATCAACTAAAGGCAAACAAAATGCAATACCTTTCTTCAATATAGACCGAATATCTGGAGAGATCAAGGTTAATCATCCTCTTCAGGCTAATCTTGAAATTACACTAAATATTACTGCAAAAGATATTGGTGGACTATCAGATACAACAACAATTCGATTCACTGTAATCGACGTTAACAATCATGCACCTGTTTTCAAAAAGTCCTGGTACTCATTTGATCTTCAGGAAGGTGTATACACCGATCAGTCAATAGACAGAATTGAGGCAACAGACGAGGATTTCGGACCAAATGCAAATATTACATACAAAGTCGAAAGTTCGGATTCTATTCCATTTAGAATATCTCCAAAATCAGGTGTCCTTAAGGTAGATGGTGACTTGGACCGAGAATATAAAGCACAGTATGAATTCTTCGTGGTTGCAACAGACAATGCAGTTAAATCAAAACGACTAACAACATCCGTTGAAGTTGAAATAAATGTCTTAGATGTAAACGACAATGCACCAGAATTTATTGGATATGACGATATGATTCCGGTAACACAAAATAATGAGCTTCAAGAAACTGGGCGTAAATTAATATCAGAGGAAGCTTTAACCAAAATGCAACTGATGAATAAAATTCCGGTATATAAGGCATACCTAAACCGAAACACAATCCCAGGGACATTTGTTAAGCAAATAACTGCAATCGACAAAGACTACGCTGGGAATGGGAATGGTCTAGTGATGTTCTCATTGTTACATCATCGAATGCCCTATCTCTTTGAAATAGACTCCAGAGATGGTATTATTACTACAATATCAAAATTTAATCACTACAATGGCTACGAGCATGTCAATCTAACAATTATAGCTTCAGACTTGGGCAGTCCTTCAAAATCGTCTAATGCAATGTTGCTAGTCAATCTGCAGGGTGAAGATGTCATCGAAGATGAAGACCTAAGCACCATCTTTACCCATAAGTATTATGAGCTAGAAGTTGAAGAAAACAACTTATATCCACTAGAACTACTTAAAATAAATGTGTCAGCACAATATACGAAAGAGTCCTTTAAATGGAGCATAGTTCCAGAAGATGATGAATATGGGCAAGATGCCTTCGCTGTTGACTCGAAAAATGGTTCAATTATTGTTATAAAACCTTTAGATAGGGAAGATAGAGATTTTTATAGACTTAAAGTCCGTGCAGATCCCTTAACGCGTGAAGGCAGAACTCTTCCAACAATGACATATCCTGTGGCGGGCGATCGTATACAAGGTTTACAAGACAACGAAGTTCGTGTGGTTGTACGTGTTAGTGATATTAATGACAATGCACCAAAATTCAAAGGTAATGGCAGACCAATTATTACCGTCATTCCGAATACTGCAAACTTTGGATTCCCAGTGACGCAAGTGGAAGCCACTGATGACGACTTGGGGGTGAATGCAGAAATTAGATACAAACTCTTGAATGAACCTTCACGACTCTTCGGAATTGATGAAACTTCTGGAAAAATACGAGTTTTGGGACCTGTAAGAGGAGATCAACGTGTTTATGGGTTTGATGTAAAGGCTACGGATCGAGGAGGGGATGATGATGGGAAAAGCAGTATTGCGAATGTGTTTGTTTATGTCCTGGATGAGACTAAGCAGGTGCGATTGGTTATATCTGGAAAGCCGCTTGAAGTAGAGAAGGATGTTGATAAATTGATGGATACGTTGAGCGAGGCGACTGGAATGGATGTTCGTGTAAGGCTGCTGGAGCCTCATAATGGTGGCATTGAATCAGCGTAAGTAAAAATATTGCATTGTTAATTATAGTTTCTTCCATCGAGATGATTTTGTAGACTGTGGAACAAGCGATTATCTAATGGTGCAATGTTCAGTGAATTTGGTGGATGTGGCATCGTTTTCCGTTTAAACTCCTCCAGCTTCTGTAAAGTCGTTCTTGCTGTATGTGGCCGAGGGTTGTCTTGATGAAAGAATACTTTTCGTCTCGAAACCACACATGGTAGATTTTTTTTCCAGCGATTTTTAATCCGCTCCAGCTGCTCGCAGTAGACCACTTTGGTTATCGTCTGGTTAGGATTTAAAAGCTCACAGTGCATTAAACCCTTCATATCCCGCCAAACACATAGCATCACCTTACTTTGGTGATGACCTCTTTTAGCCTGGGGTTCCGGGGTATTTTCTTTGTCGAACAACTTATCGTCTGCGCTTAACATTTTTGGACAGGATCCATTATTCATCGACAGTCGCAATTCGGTCCAAGAAAGGTCCACTCCTTGAGAGGTAACAGCAAGGAAGAGCACATAGTCACCCTTTCCGATAGTTGGTAAAGAACCCATTGACCGACTGACTTTCCCGATGTCATGAAGGTGTTGATGAACGGTTAAATGACCAAATGCAAGCTCCTCCGTTAGTTCGTCAATTGTTACTATGGCCATATGTTCCATCACCTCCTCGCCAAGCTCCACACACTTCTTCCAGAACGAGCCTCATTTTGCAGAAATCATTATTATGTACGGTTGATCCATATGTACATACATATGTTCAATATTTATTTTCGCACCTAACCTTACTTTTAGACATCCTTATTCTCCCCGCAATACAATACAAGCCCGCTTGGCTCATCCTCACACCATGCAACCCTCCCTTACGCGCCACCTAATACCTAAAAGTGTAGCTGTGGAACAATCTCCCATAATCTGTTTTTCCGAACTACTAGAACATCAAGTGTTCAAGCGTAAGGTTCATCGCCATCTGCTCAAAAACACCTCCTAATCTATCCTAGCGAACGTCCTAACCTACCCTATTCTCTTCAAGCCTTTAATCTAAACTTACCACCACAAATTTCACCATTTCTTGAACAACAGACTTGTGGTACAAAGGACGATTTTTAAGCTTTTTTTTCACATAATAAAAAAAGTATTTTCTCTTGAGGTCGCGTGATCTCTGCTAGTTATAGTCAGGTCAAACCTTCCTTCCTAGTCTTGGCCCAGTTATTCTCTGAAGTTATTTAGCATTGCCAGCCTTGAAGACACTAGCAAAATTGTTTGTAGTACTTTTGGAGGTTTAACGAGGGTAGAAAACTGCAGCCATTTGTAGTTGGATGGCACTTTCTGGACTTGGCCTAGTCTGCCCTTCTCCGTAAGTGCGGCTAGTGCTTAAATGGGAAACTTTTGGGTGCACCGTCTGCCATCAAGTGCTCTCCTTTTCTGGAGCTATGCGGACCTGTCCCAGAGTTGTGATGGAGGCAATCATTGGATTGACTCCATTGCACATTTCTATATGGAAATCCGCGCTCACAAGTGCCTTGAGACTTGAGACTTAATTGAACTAGTCTAGCCCCACACAGTCAGAGGGCATATGAATATACTCAACGGTATCCCAAACATTTCAATTTGCCGCGTTTCCGGCCGGCTGCAGACAAGCTCGCGAGGGAGGCATCTGAGACGCTGCTGGTCCAGGACCCACAGCCCTTCTGTGGAATCGAATGGTCTACTTCCAAGTCCCTTATTGAGGGCTGGAGTAACGGACTTAATGCTGTTATGACACTTACTTTTTTTCAGCATTTACTTTTTCAGTATGAAAAGACAAGGACATATTGGTATGAACGAGATGGCGGCTTTGCATTTTCGTGCAGTTTCAATTTTGAACATATTAAATTTGCACTCGTATTTAATAAATGCTTTTTCATAGTTAGCAAAAACATAATATTATCATATTCACCGCACTAAATTTACAAGTTTTCTTTTCAATTTCACTTAATAACCACGAACTTTTAATTTTGTCAAAAAAAAAATCTGAAATGTCAAAAATTAAGACGGAGATCCCGAAAAAGTTTGGCACTTTTCGAGTTAGCTGAACTTTTCGCGTAGATTAGCTTCAATTTTAGCATATTTCTAATCCTTCGCACTTATGCCAAATCTCCGTAAAGAATTTTTTTCTCTTTCTAAACTTACTAAAAAGTGTAAGATTCGTCTGAAAAAAAGTAAGTGTCATAACAGCATAACCTAGCCTATTTGGAATCAGTTCCAAGTCTTAGAAAGGCTAAAGAACTAATAACACCTTTCGCCTTTAGGGCGTTATCACTCTAAACAGGGCGCGCCTTTTTCTGTCGTTGGGATATGCAACTGGTATGTATGACTGCGGGACCACCTTCACAACCTAGGATTGTATCAGTAGACAGAATATCGACTCTATATGGACGGCGACGAGACTTCCACACATGTTTTCTGAGAATGTCCTGCTCTAATCTGGCTTAAAAAAACTAATTTAAAATTTTACTATTTAAGTTGCTCTTACAGCTTTCATTTTCTGGGTGAGGAAAATTTTTAATTCGAAGTCGTTAAAATTCTCCGATTTATTTTTGAGGCAAAAAGAACACTAAAAATCTGACTTAAGAGCAGTTTACACCACATGATTTTGTCACATGATTTGACACAAGACGAGTCCTGGGTTCGTTATTCAATAATTCACACCACAAGATTTTTCTTGTGAGTTCGCTTATGACAAACTCACATGATTTTTTGGAAGATAGAACAGTTTCTATTTTCTTAAGATCAGTCATAGGGTTTTCGTGTGTGACAACAGAAGGCCTTGGTTTTTTTTCGAGAAATTTTTTGTTTTTTTTAATTTTTTTTTGAGGATTTGCTGTGCGACAACAGAAGGCCTTGGTTTTTTCGACAATGAAGAAAATTCCACTATATTTCAAATTGGTCAGCAACTTCTTTCCATTGTTCCTTACAACTGGGCATCTATGAATGGGAATAACTATTTTGCTCGAAGGTGTTCCAATACGCCACGAAGTTACCTTTAAGTAATCATCTTTCAAAGATGTGTAAATTGCGTTCCATGTTTCAGTTATAATTATACAGATCGATGAAATTAAAATTCTGAAGTTGAATGATAAAATATATGAGTCTCCCGTCGCCAAAAGCCTCATAGTGAGAAGCAATCTATGGAATATTGAGTAATTAAAAAAAGTTATAAAAAGGAATAACAATGTTGTAAGTTGTTCTTAGGAACTTTGTTGAAGCAGGTATCGATTTACGTAAAGAGTATCTTCTTTTTCAATTAAAGGTGTTACTATACTACTACAATAAAGTTTTGAAAGTATCTGCCTTCATTCTCGTTAAATTTTGAAATGAACATACATCTTCAATACGAATTTCGTTCATAACATGGTGGGAAACGTCCCGAACAGTTCCTCTTTTCAGGAGCCAATTCCTAGCCCACATGTTTCTCAGATTTTTCGCCTTTTGTTCTTTTTGATTTTTAAAACTGACTAAATATTCATAATGTGTAATAAAATCATAATATTATTCCTGGATTCGTTCTCCATTTTAATTTTAAATAATTTATGTCTCTTCTGACTCTATAGTTAAGTCACTGACAAAATCATAACAATGTAAACCAGAACCGGAACTGTTATATGATAAAATTTGTCAGTGACAAAATCACGGCCAAAATCATGGGCGAAAGCTTGTGACAAAATCATGTGGTGTAAAAAGCTCTTTAACTAATGTTGTACATATAACAACTTCTTAAAGTTAGTTTCTCATTTTTTTCTTTCCGTTTTCATATTATTTGTACTAAGCCCTAAATATCTTTTTAAAAAACTATGCAAAACTCTTTTTTTCTATATTACAGAACGGATGCTTACATCTATGCGGTGGACCTAAAAGCAAACACAATCGTTGACATGGAGGAACTTCAAGCGTAAGTGCCAAAAAATCATCCACCAACAATTATTCGTTCTTAACCTCTACCCTTACAGAGCGATGGCAAACATAGACATGAAAGCTCTCACAATATCACCATCGGCCCAAATTTTGGAGCTCTCGGATCTTGGCAAATATCGTTCCAGATCATCCTCAAAATCTTCCGGAACATCAATGAGCGGCACTGAACTGATATCAATCATCTTGGCCGTAGTCGTATTCGCAGGTGGCCTGGCGACGTCTCTTTGTGTTGTATGCGTCCGCTATAGACGGTAAAAATCAGCACCACATCAGAATTAATTGTAGCCTAAGTAGATTTTAAGTATTTATAACAAAAGAATCAAAAGACTGCTAATGCCCTGACCCTATGATGTAATCTTTGTGTACGAATGGTTGATGGAACTGTTGACAAGAGGTGCAATAAAGTAACGTTTACATGAAATCAAGCTTCGGGTGTTTTGCTTTTCCCCATTATTCTACCTTTTACGTAATATTCTTAGAGCTAGTGCCACAAGCTATGTTCTGAGTACCTGTCCGACTTGACTAGTTCCATTAACCATTGCTGCACGTCGATTTTAAATAACTGTAAATTATGATGGTGTTGGTTATATAATTTTGCACAAGAACGTACCCGTGATGACCAAGGGAGATCACAGCAGTTACCATTCGATCAGGTTCTTTAAAGTCCTCCTCGGCCCAGTCAGCTGGAGACTACCTTCAAAGAATGTAATGTTAACAGCTGGTGCAAGACGCACTGCTCCACAAGACTTCACGCGGTTGTCTTAAGGTTTTTCTAATTCTTGTCTTTTTCATATTGCAGACGTCGATCGCTGCCACCATCTGAAACCGGTCTAGCGTACTCAGTGGCCCGAGTCCCCAGCACCTTGGGAACAGGCCGCAGCAAGACGACAAACACGACAACCAGCAGTCCGGACTCCAAGAGATCATTACGTGATGACCTTGCCCACCACCAGAGACCGCAGATATTTCCAGCCATGAAGGCGTCCAAAGGAATTCTCACTAAGTACGAGTAAGTGCTTTGAAGCTAGTCGTTATTTTGCGCTAATTACCGTTTTTATGTAACGGACGTTGATGTCATTTTTTTGCGTTTATTGCAGCGACAGGCCTAGGGAATATATCGACGTTCCGCTGCCCAAGTCAGTGATGAGCACAAACCTTAATCTTATGGATCACGATGCTGCTTGCCTGAGGTTCAATCAAATTCATAGCGGCAATTTGTAAGTAGAACTTTGAATAGTTTTAAGCTGTTTACCTGATTCCGGTTTTTGTAATCGATTTTACGGATCGGCCGGAAGAGGTTCGTATACCTGTCGCCCTAGAACACAACCGTCTATCGTGCAGAAATTGGACTGTTCCAAGCATGAAAAACGCAAGTGTGTAACACGCATGAATTCTAAAAGAATATTCGTTTTAAAGAACAAAAAAAACTAATTTCTAATCTTTTATTTATTTTCTCAAAGAAATTCTTTTCATAAAAATTTCGGCTAAAAAGTTACAAAAATAATTGAAAGTGAAAAAGAAGTAAAATCACCTTTGAGGATGTGTGTGGCACTGGTAATTGATTCTTAAATCTTTGGATTTTTAGTTGGAACTGGAAGTGATGTGCTCTGTTGCCAATGATCTACACGGTTTCACTTTTTTGATTTCGAAGTGCTACAAGCGGCAACAGAGAGAGTTAGTAGTGAAAATTACTGGAATTTTTTCCCAGGGTTCTAAAAAGGTATTTTTCAATGGTTTTTAGCCATAAATAAATCTCTATTTTTGCTGATTCTAAATTTAAAAAACATTAATATCTCTTATTTTGGCATCTATCGGCCGTAATTGTCTTGTCATAAATGCTTTTGGGCTCGACGTTTGATCACCCAGACAATGTCTTTGTGCATGGTATATGGATGTTTTAAAATAATTCTCGTTTCTCCTATGATTTGCCTTCATGGTAACCTACTTATCTCGCCAATGGTTTACTGGTTTCCAGTGTGCGGATTTATGTTATTGCACATTTAATTCGCATTGTTATGCCAAAAACGAGGTTTCAATTAATTTTGCTGAAGGAGTACAACAAATCCTAACCGCGTAACTTCTACAAGTGGACGACAAGAAGGAGGGATAATCCGTTTCCTGGCGGGTAACAGACAAAGTTAGAAACATCTACTCACGTTTTTGTTCGTCGGTTATCATATGGGAGTTTGTTTACTGTGGCTTTGCGTAAACGTGTAAACTAGGTTGTACGCGGTCGCCACATACCACCCCCACGTGTCGCGTTAGTGGAATGTTACCGCTTTTAACGTCCTGACTTGTTCGTTACGATCACAACAGAAGTCTGGGTTTAGTTTGTCGATAGATAGTTGTAGTAGTCCCGCTTAATTTGTCGATGAAGTGTTCCCGCAATCGTTTGATCGATTGGTATGGGCCCTCGTATGGAGGTCGACTCGCACGAAAACGAGGTCGGCGTCCTTCACAGCTGCTGGCATGTAGACATCCTTTTGAACTGGTTGTGGAATAGAATGGATTGCATTTCTTGGTAACGGAAGGTCTTGTAGCACGAATACGAGTGCGGAGTTAAAGACTAGCCTGGCTAGAAGTGGGTATATAAAGCCTAGGATTTCCTGTGCTACTTTTTCACCAGACCCAGATAAGTTGTAAAAGGTATTGGTGAATGTACTGTAATTTTACCCGCGAGTTGTTACTGCGGTGTAACTCGGTGTCACCTTGTTGAGCCTGAGCTATTGTAGGAAGGTCAAAGCTGATTGAGACAACGTAGTTGGTCGCAGGTGAGCGTGACAAGTTGTCTGGACAACGTCGTTTTTTTAAACCCCGTCACATGTCTGATGTCTGTGGTAAACTATGAAATTAGACCAAAATTAGAGCATCACTAGACCGAGACAAGACGAGATTTTTAAGACTCTCGTCTCGACCATTTCGAGCCTCGTCTCGACTCTCGGCGGATCTTGCCCATCCTAATCTCGTCCCGTCTCGTCTCTCGGGGCGAATATAAATTTAGGCTCACCTATACGTAACCGGCGAGAGAAAGCAAGAGGCAAAAATGTGTTTATACGTGAATGAGAACCACATCCCAGCTTTGAAAATAACGGCGCATGCGCGCTTTATCAGATACTTTATATTAAAATATTAATACATATGAACAAACTTTGTTTTTATACACATGATTGCATATGTACATGCACTGTTTTTACGTCTAGGTAGTACGTTCTCTTCGTATTCCCTTTGCGTATTAAGCCTAAAGGCCCTTAAAGAGAAAAATTAGACTGTAATTCGGGGGTGCGCAACTACTATAAAGCTCCATGAGTGAATGTAGAAAAGTAAGATTGCCATGTTCCGTAGCGTATGGCTTTTGTCAGAGCCAGTCGGGTCTCAATAGTATGTCGGAGGATACAACCGTTGAATATGAGTTCAACGATGATGATGCCGATCACTTTTCATTATTTTCTTCTGAGTTGATTGTAGATGAAGATGGCAATATGGAAGAAGTGGAAATAGAAGAGATAGAGAGAAAATCAACAGAATTTTATCATAACTTGTAACGCAACGATTAGGCCTACTGGGGACACCATGTAAAAAACGCCCCTTCCATTCTCCTTTTCAGCTCAATATCTCGAAAACTATTGGTTCCACGTAAATTCTGTATAAGACATATTTATGCAGATTTATATAATGAACAAACTTTACTTAACCAAAATTTACGTAAAGCCGATAATTTACGATATTTGCGAAAAACTGATTTTTGTGCCCTTTGACCTCTAATATCTCAAGACGCGGACACGAGATTATATGAGACTTTTGACGCATGATTTAGAATGCCGAAACAAAGGTTCATACAAATTATCAGCTTATCACCCCTGATTCCGAGGTGAAACCCTAGTTTGACTGAACTATTAGTCCGGGGAAATTAACATTTTAAGGAGACAAAATTCCAAAATGGTTGAAAATTGGTCCACAGCTTCCTTGGGACATTTTAAGAAAACAATTTCGGAACCACAAAAAAAACATGGCCGCCGGAGATATCCCTTTTTGGACTAAAAATCATTCAAAAACTGGTTTTTTCGAATTTTTTTTAACTGACAATAAAAAACATATATGTAAGTCATATCTTAAAAATTCTCAAGGACCAATTTTCAGCCATTTTGGAATTTTGTCTCCTGTCGTGGGTTTTTTTTTGCTAATTTCCCGGACTATATAGGCTTATTTTATTTTTTCATGATCGCATAGAAAAATCTCGTTCCGTCCCCCATTTCGATTTAGGAAAGTTGGCAGCCTTATCCAACTCAAATGTGCGGGCTATCCACGGGGTCGTTCGGTCTTTGTGGGAGTGCGCGGATGAATGGTTTATGACGGAGCTAAATCAGGCAAATATGGTGGTTGTGGCATGATATGAGACGAATTTTAGCACAAAATCATTGTTTTACAGGCAATAGAACGCTGCTCTTTTTCGGAAAAATTTAGTACTTTTGAAACCAAACAAGATTCGACGCATTTGAGGCCCAAATGGTCTTTCAAAATCAATTGTAATATCAACAAGATCTCTAATAATGACCCATTATTGTCAATCGACAGTTTTTGAGCCCCAAATTATTTTCTTCCTTGACGTGGTATTCATCAGTAGATTTCGAAGAACGGCCAGGACCTTCATCTTCATCAAGGCTTCTCTGCCTTCTTTGAACAACTTCTACCAATCGAAAACCCTCGCACACAACACAAAAACAGTGCATTATCACCAAAACCCTTTTTCAACGTTTCCAATGTTTGGCAGTTCCTTTTTAAAGCAAAAATTTAATAAACTCTATTGCTGAAAATTTTCAGAAATTTCAAAAATGCATTTTTTTAGATAAAAATTGACATGAAATTTGAACAGATATCAGTTAGAGTGCTTCCAACCCTAACTAAAAACCTGGTTTTGATAAGCCCGCGCGTTAAACGTTTTACTATTTTTTGATTACATTAATCTAAATACAAAAATTGTTAAATAAAACAAAGTGAGACCGCACCGAGTGCTTCTCAACTATTCCAGCCCATAACCCAATTGTCCATACATTTTTCTCAGACTGACTGAAATATGGCCTTCAGTTCAGCGAAATTTTCAATTGACTCTAAATCACTTCGTCGAAGTGGTGATTTTAGGAGAAGAGGGAAAGTTACCCAGCACAATACTAGATGTGTATCATCCATAGAGCCTTCGGCGAAAACCTCCAAATCCTGTTGACTTGATTGCATGACCTCCTCATACATCCAAGTATTATTCCCAGTTATGATACGTTTCTGAAAGGTGAAGTCCATAGAAACACGAAATATCATATTTTCGGCGACCTGCTTCCAATGGTCTTTTTTAAAAAAAATAGAGCTCTTCCAGTACCAGTCGTGTAACGACCCCTTCCAGGCCCAAAATACCAGTCATAATATTATGAAAGGACCTAAAAGATATATTCACCTCTTCAGAAACAAGGTAATTTAAATACCATTTCTCGGCTTGGGGTTTAGACTAGGGGGGTTACAAATGTTCGCATCATTTTAAACATTCGCATACACATCAAGTAATGCGAATGCGAATATGTGTAGCTTGTGACCATTGGCGCAACAACTAAAAATGTATAGGGGTCCAACAAAAATTTAGATCGCAAGTGAGTTTTCTCTTTCTGTTAGAAAGTTCAGACCCCTGAAAAAGAGTAACAATGATTTTTCCACAAAATGAATGCGTTCATTAATGAGGGACTCCATCTCCATAGTCGCTGGAGTCTCAGACCAATGGACCAATGGCAAAGAACAATATATTTAAATTTTCCAACTGATATTTAAAGAAAACAGATTAGAGACTTGCTTTACTTATCATAACCCCACCAAAACCAAGTACTGTGTCATTTCCAATAAGAAGTGTAACACCTCTCCATCAGACCCTTTAAGCCACCGCGGTGCACCGTAGGAATGTAGCAGCACTGACAAAATTATATCGCTACTATCATAGCGACTGTTCCCTAGAAATAAACGCTCTCCTGCCTCCACGGTAACACCAAATAATCCCACTCGTCTCATTCTCTCCAACTGCAACTCCCTTTTCGCGCACTCTACAAACTAGTAGTTCGTTTCCAAATAGAACAACTCGACTGTGGAACTTCTCGCAGTCAGTATTTCCGAACTCCTACAACAGCCAAGAGCTCAAACGCAAGGTTCATCGTCACCTACTTCAACACCCTCCCGAACCCTAATAACCCTTAGCTTATTACCGCCCCTACTAAGCTTACTGCTAAAAATTGCACCATGAGGTGATAAACGACATAACGGACTGGACAGTAGCGTACGCAGGATGAAACCATGGGGGGTTTTTCACAAAGCATATTTTGTACACATATTGGGTAAAAACAAAATTTTCTCATGTAATAGGACTATGTACTTATATTATATTTTATGTTATTTCACTATAAAAGTAATTACCTATAGGTATATTTTTATCGCAATATTTTTATTGAAAATTGTGAAGAAACATAAATAATAATTTTTGACCATTTTTCGAATATCACAAAATGTCTTGTTTTTCTCCAAAAATCATGGTCTCGTGGTGTGCGCAAGACTTTTGACTTTGATTTAGGGCATTTTTACAATTTTTTTTACCGAAAAGAAGGGAACTACTCTGAAAACTTGGTGGCGCGTAGTTTTTGAGTCAGAAAATCGATTGGTGACATGAAAAAAAAATTTAAAAATTCCTTTTTTTTCAAATTTTGGCCAAAAAAGGCCAAAAAATTGGCCAAAAATGCGTCCAATTTTTTTTTTCGTAATTTCATCTGAAAAGACGGAAAATTTCCTATAAAAATTTATATGGCCATCCCGAAACTCAGAGTTTGTCGCGAGCTATAAATAAATGAGAAATCCGTGATTTTTTAAAAATCGCGTTTTTTTCAATAACAGTTTTAACTCCGAAACGGCGCACCCAATTGCGCTAAAAAATTTTTTGGTATATCACATCGAGTTCACGAACATATTCCCAAAGTTTGAGAGATATTTATTTTTTTACTATCCCGTTTGAAAAGAATCCACCATATATTATACATCGTTATTCGGAATATTTTTTTAATTGTTTAATAAGTTGATATATTAATAATAATTTTTCCTATTATTATTGGTTTAACCCGCAGTAACCCCCCCCCCTGCGTACGCGCCTGGGACTGGAAGTACAAAGGGTGACTCCTGAGCATAGAAATGCCACATAAAAAAAATATTAACATTGGGGTTCAATCCTCATCTAGGGCGTTTCCCCAAGTTTTACGGTCCAATGTCAGATTGTCTCCAATTCCGGATTTTGAGCATTGCCTCTGCGTCAGCCGTCACAGAGTCCATCCATCTCCTCCTTGACCTGCCTACCGGTATATTTCCCGAAATTTCTGCTACCAAGCCTTTTTTGGGATACGATTGTTCTCCATCGTGATTACGAGACCGGCTAGTCTCTTCGAGTCATATGGATTCGAAAAATTTTGATTTAGTGTTACCTAATAGAAGAGGGGTCCGGACCGCCAAATATGAGGGGGGTCCAGACCCCCTGGACCCCCCCGTTGTTGCGCCCCTGCTCGTGACATACGACATTTTGACAGATCTGGCTCGCAAATATCGCAGCGCTCCACCGGCCAGCGTTCCGAATGAGAAATTGTTCAGTGCAGCCGGCCTTATACTTATATGAGCCTCTTAAGACCCCCATTCACAACAGGCCCCCGACAGGCCGTAGCCTTTTAGGCCATGTCAGCAGGTACCGCCGGATGAAGGCCATACATTACTCAGTATGACTGAGGAATGAGGACTTGAGGCATACGTCTGACAGGCCGTGGACTGCGGGTGATTTCATGATTCCCTACATACACACAGGCGAAGACGACAGTATAGCGCAGCATGTTATTAATTCAAGTGCAAAAATGTTCATCACCTCAATCTTCAAGGACGGACTAACGATAAATACCCACACATATAAAGATTTTTGTCAGTTTTCTTGAACTGCAGACCAAGCAGGCCCCATCCAGTTGACGGTGTGGGTGAGTGAGTGTAAAGGCGAGAAACCTTCAGGCCATGTCCTGCCGGCGGCCTGTATATGAATGGGGGCATTTAGAAATAGTCTCATGGAAATATAATATTCCTCTCTTGAACTTTGACTATTAAATACGAGAAGAAAGAATACCATTACTGTATATAGCACTGGTGCACTGGTCTATTGTTCTAATATTTTTTCATATCCTGTTGTAAGTAATAAAAAAGTGAGGACTTAATTTATTTAAATTTTTTAATGCTAATCGTAAACATGCGTATTCGCATTCGCGAATGAGAAAAATATGACTTTCGCAACATCCCTAGTTTGGACATACACGATTCACTGCGAATGGCATACGAACAAAGTTTTTCTAGGTTAAATAGTATTAGTTCGTCTTTACTTGCATGCCATTTATTGTCAAATCATTTGTGTGTCTCCATCAAGCAAAATTCGACATCAAACCACTTATTTCAACTTTAGTCGAAGAAAATTCACTTTTTCTTCTCGTCATAAATAATCCCAAAAAATTCTATGATTGGTTTTGGCTTTATTCTATTGCCCCGTAAATTATTCAAAATGTAATTAAAAAATCAAAAAACAACTAACAACAAAATCCTTCCAGGGCTCCCCCACAGGACACGTCAGTCCAATCTCATCATTCCAGCGGGCACGACTCCGGCGTTGGGTTTATCACCCATGAACGAAGCGAAACACCAACCGAAAACTTGATGCGGATTCTTCGCGAACGTCGCAGCATCGGGAGGCCAAAATGTTCCTGCAACAATAAGACTGACGTGAACTTTTGTTGCGGAGAAGAAAGCAGGTTTGGACTTTCAATATTTCAAGGTTGTGACCACCACTAAACTTTACCACTTTTTCTCAATTCAGCGATAGCTACGAAGATTCGTTAAAAAACAGTGACGTGAACCACTCTCACTCAAAGCTTCATAATATACCAGTGAAGCCAGTAAAGGGGCAAAGCTTCAATCGCAGTATTCGCAGTCCAAAAACCAGGCAAGGAATGAGGCACTCTTTTTCTGGGGTACGTGAGGATCCACAAGGATCAAGGATGCTGGCGAGGCCGAGAGTCAACAGTTTTAGGAATTCAATGACGGATCTGGAACAGAGACTGCATAATCTGGAGCAGTCATTTAGGGAACCATTCCACCTGAATAATAATTCGAGATGTTAGGAGAGTTCAGTTCAGAGTGTGTAGTGTTAACCAAAATAATTGTTTTTAAAATTTTTTTGTTATTTCAATGTAAATATGTACTTAGGACATTTTTTTGTAAATAATTTATACTTTTTTATTAAATTTTAGACAGCAAATAAGTTTTGTGGAAATAAGTCATTTGAAAAATCTCTCGCGATACTGTTTACCTTGCATAATGTTCGAATACTGCATTTAGAACGATGATATGTCAATTTAATTATGAAATATTTTGAAAATAAAATGTCCATGCTGCCTATGTAATATAGAATCTCATTTAGTCTCACTTCTTCATCTTAGAGGGATAATCAACTTACCTATATGTAGAAGTTTCCTCGTTAAAACCTAGGATAAGCGCATCCAAGACATATCAGCCAAACTTAAAAAATAAAACTTTTGTGAAAAATAGGGTGTTTAGTTTTATGTTCCATTTATACAAAATGTAACTAATAATGGCACCTATTACATTAGCATTAAATAAACTCACAGGGCACTCACAAAGCACATGAAGGGCAGACTTATCCTGCTCAAGGCAAACCCTTTCTATCCTCCATAAGTTGTAATTTAGTTCGCAGTGTCCTGTAATCACGCAGCAAGTGTCCTGACATCCAATCATTCCTTAGCCGCGTTAAGGAACGGCACAGGAAGCAACTGCTTAGTGCTGGCCAATCCGGGCACGGATCTCCAGTGCTCGGTATGTTTCATTAAAGTCCTTCGCCAAACTAGTGAGTTGCCCGGCTCCCAGTTCCAAACCGATTAATACAAAGTCAGAGAGTCCTGTCTACTAAGGGCATCGTCGTTTTAATTGATCCATAAGCATGGTAGGAAAGCGACTGATAGAGCTAAGACCTCTAATGACAATAAAATAAATTTCTATAAATATTTGTATTTAATTCTTTCCCAATATTTGACCAAATTTTCTCTTTATGAGTATTGCCACTATACTTTGGGCCAAGTCAATAATGCACGTTGCGCGAGCAAATGACTTCTTCAGCAATTGGAAGTCTGTAGCTGAATAAGTCATTTGCTCGCGCAACGTGCATTATTGACTTGGCCCTTTTTCTGCGACAGATCATACAGCTCCTCATATGGCCGAACCTTTTCAATCAAACTTTCATCTTCCATGATAAATTAGTTTGAACAAAAAACAGATAAATAATTGAAAAATTCGAAATGCTTCCGTAACTACGTTCATATTCAACAGAATATGTCAGTCGCGTCACGTCAAAATATAGTTTCAAACTAAACTTGACGTGCCGTTACGTAAACGCGTAGAGCAAAACTCATTAAAGAATATTTTGAGGTGCCGTTGCATTTCCGTGACGTGACGTTGACGTTCCGTATAGGGCAAATCGACCTTTAAGGTCTGTTTTTTCCTTATTTAATATGTGAAGATTGTATGCGAAGCGAACATTATTTTAAAGTTCAGTTTACCAATTTGATCGAACTTGCGTAGTTCGGCAGGTGAAGCCGGGATATTAGTTTATTTTAATCGCACCAAAACCAAAAAACCAAAATTTTATTCAAGAAATAACCTTCGTTTTTGTACCTTGGCATTTTTTCGTATAGTTTTTTAGTTATTGCGCAAAAGAGGAAATTTTTTCAATAATTTCAATTTCTAACATAAATCTAATAGTCCAAGAGCCCGTGAACGCCAGACTTACGTCATAGTTTAAACGCTGAAAATTTTTCTGCATAAGGACACTACTTCAGGCAACAACGTTTAGGTACTAAGAACCTTGAGCCGCAGTGGGTTTGACAGGTAACAGGTAGCAAAAGTGCAAGAAATTGCTGCCTACTTACGTCATTTTGTAAACGCTGATTTTTTGATATTTCCTCTGGAATACTATTAGAAGTCACGTCCTCATTGCCAGACGCTTTGCATAGTGGAAACCCCCGCCAGACCCCTTTAAAATTTAATAAATTGTATTGTACTTACGTTAATAGTCCATTTAAAATGCGCGTTTGGATGTCGAAACGTAACACCGGTTTGAAATTCGCTCCCTACATGCTTTTTGAGTCGCTGATTACGAAAATCAGGGTCCCGCAGTTCTATAATATGGACGCCACCCTTAAAAATGCAAAAACTCCCATTTTTAAGTGCTTTTGGTGATAATTTCAAAAATAACTAAAATAATCCGATTTCAATATTTATTTGGGAACATGGTTAACTTATACCAAATCAAGCCAAATTTTATGATAAGGGGTCATCCTTAAGGGTTAAACCCACCCCTAAATCGACTGGAAATAAAAACATTTGTAAAAAAGTGTTTTTCCAACTTTATGCTTCAAATTCGATTGAAAGTGTATTGTATTTTTTATGAAATATTACTTAAAAATTTGGGAAATTTATTCTAGCCTCTTTTTTAATTACCCATAAACACCCCTAAATCGAAACAGAATAAAAAATACATCGAAAGCAATTCTTTTCGTAGATGCAAATAAAATTTAAATGTAAAAAAACTTCAATCTTTTTAAAATTCAACTTATATCTAACGGTAGTTGTACCCCCTTAAGGGTTAAACATAATTTATTTTTGGCTGACAATACACATTCAACCAAATTGCAAGCAAAAAGTAGAAAAAAATGTTTTTTAGTCAATTTCTTAAACAAGGTCTCTCACAAAATTTAAATCATTATTAATTAAAAGTATTTACTTCATCAAAAATCAGATCGTATTATTTGTGACATAGCGAAATTGGCTTATGTAAATAAATAATTTAAATAGTTATATTCATAAGAGAACAAGTCTATTCCGGAAAAATTAAAATCCATTACCTTTGATGAGTATTCACATTCACCATCCTCAAAACCATGACATTGACGTGCACTATTTGCCCTGAAGGAGTCACAGGATCATTATGTGATATAGAGATGGATATGGCGTTTTTATTATTATCACTGCGGAACCCTGTCACCAGATGATTGAAAATTTTTGACTACGAAATTGAATATGTTTTCAACTGACCGGCACTATGTCGCATACATCGCAAAACAATGCAATTACTCCATCAACAGATGACATTATACCCAGAAATTGTGATGTTGATTGGCACCAACCATGGCTGTGATAAGCCCGGCTTTTATGAGGTGCTCTAAAGAGAAAAGTATATGTATGCTAATTAATCACGAACAATGCTGAACTTAACACATTATATTCGAGGTAAAATAAGTGATGTATTTTATGTAAAATGTAACGACATGTATTTTATGTAAAATCAAAAATCGTTTAAAACAGCTTCAACTTTTGCCAAAAATAAAGGTCTGAAATTGCTTTCCATAAAATGTTAATAAATAATAGTAATATTTTATCTGAACTTATTTTTGAGGCCTGGAATTGGTACCATTAATGAAATATGTCTGTGGGAAAAATGTTCTCTGTGATGTTTCAGTTAATTAGATGAAGACTTCAAAGCATTAATTGGTTCAATTAAGATAATTTTGTTTTGGTCTGAGCAGCTGATTGCTTAATTGCACAATGCCAATGTCAAGAAAAAATGAAAGATTTACTTTGGATGTGTTTTAATTCGATTTATTTAAGGTTAGATATTTAAGGGCCGTTTAAGGTATTTTAAAATAAGAGATTCTTTATTAATTAGTTTCATTTTTTTATTTCTTAAAACGTGTAATTTTCATATGTAGATTATGTCATATGCAGAACAAATGGTGGTTCAATAGTGCTACTAAATATCAATATGTAATAATACTCTTAGTTTGTTTAGGTTTTGATACATATTTTTAGTATAAGGCTTGGGAAAAAAATCATGGAGATCTATACGCTTGAATACCGCATGGATTTCATCGAAACTTATTACGGAAATGGCGAATAGTTGCCAAATGCCTGTCATAATATTCGAGATTTCTTTGGTCTGCATAACTAACCAAATAAGCAGACTGGAGCCAATCAATTGCAAAAACTAGAACAAGTTCATGGTGTGCTAAGATTAAACAGTCCCAAAAAAGCTCATTCGAATATTGCTGTTGTACATGAAAGTTTGGCTGACTGAAAAAATATTTAGATTGAGAAAATATTGAAAATATTGAACAATAAATACATTCATCGACAAAACCAAGAAGCTGATGCGTAAAGATTGTCATATGAATCTCTGAGGGTTAGCTGAAAAAGTGAAGATGTCTTTCAAGTCCGTTCATAACATTATGACTGGAATTTTAAACATGCATCGCCGTACGGTTGCCTCCGAACAAGCTAATTTTGATTTTAAAACAGCATCGAAAGCAACTATGCGTATCCGAGCTATATACACCCATAATAAAACCCCGCTGCAACTAGCAACGATATATGGGTGTACCAGAACGATGTGCAATTCAATAATCTCGAAAATGTGCGAAACCAAAAAAAAAATGCGTAAAATTTCGCTCCAAAATCGAAGCCATGCTGACAGTTTTCTTTGATTAGCGAGATGTGGACACTGTGATGCACTCCGAATCCCTTCTAAAAGGACAAACGGTGAATAAGGAATATTGTTTGGACCTCATGACCGTTTACGAAAATATAACGGCCGAAAATAGCCAGATTTGTAGAAGAAAAGTTCAAATATTCATAGTTTTTTCTGAGTCTGGTCTAGGTGTTCTAGATATCTGCAAGGTTTTAGGCAGAATATGGCACTCTGCTAACTTAACTCCAAACTATTGGAATCGACAGACTTTTCCTATACTGTCCTAGTGATCTGGTCCAAATCCCCTTTAACTTACGTCTCTGCTCCGCTGATCTCGATACTCTGCATTGTGTTGGAGACAGATCCATTGGTGCGTGCGATGCGGGCGGCGATATACATTATAGAAATACATACATTCAAATGCGACCTGATTTATATAACGCCAGCGACGCAAAATTTGGTCTACTTTCAGCTTTTTCCGCATTGCCGCTTTTGACATATCTTCAAATGCCCAAGTGCAGGTCACACAGATTGTCTCCTACTAAGGAAGGCCAATTGGCTGGAGCTTACTTATATTTTCCAATCTGCTGACTGCGACCTGTGTTTCCGAACCAAAAACGTTAACTCTGCCGCTATCCGTATCACTCGGATCATAAGTCAGGAATGTATTTGTTCATTCTCGATTCTGTGAAGCCTAGTTCGAACCGACAGGAACTCTTCAGGACTCGCTAGGTGTATAGGGACTTATAGGATTAAAAACATAAATCGTTACCTACGCAAAATGCAGACACTATCAGCTTTTCAGCATATCTACGCCTGGCATAGAATCATAGACCTTTTCATACTTGCTTGGCGATTTGCTATATGTAGTCATTTCATCGCAGATCGCAGGTCAAAGTTAGGCCTGAGATGTTGAAAGATGGGTTAGCGGTTAGATTTACACCCTCCACTGGGATAGAGGAAGGTCGGTGCACGTTTTTTTAAAGATTAGACAGTATTTCTTTATAGAAACGTTGACACAATTCTTGGGGTGGGTCCCAATCAAGAGTCAGTTCGATGACCCTGTTGAATTCAATCAACAACAACAGACATAAGTTAACGACCATAAAGGTAAGTATCGCATGTTGCATATTGCAAGTTGAAAGCAGATACAGGATTCGCAGTATGCATCGAGTTTTCGCTGGCAGATAATAGCGTCCTTGCTGCTTGCGTTCTGTCTTTCAGGGATAATAAAAAATCTAAGTGACGAGTGCATTTGTCTGTTTTATGTGTTTTTATACGCTTTATATTAGCTTCACCTGTATGTATGTAGGTACATATGTATGTATGTAGACAAATCTTGCAACTTGATTTTCACCCACTTGCATATAACCGATCAATTTCAAATTTTGCACATATGCATAGTCCGCGTGACAATGCAATCTGACCATTTTGTAATGAAATAAAGATGGCAGTTCCAAGATGGCGGTCGATTTTTGCTATTGTGTTCCCCGACCCCCCGACATGGGTATCAAATTAAAGGGCATGACAGGTAGAAATAATAACAGGATGTGATAATAGAATACTACTAGTTGTAAGGCGTCTTTCCAAATTCAAAATGGCGGCCACCACAAAATGGCGGTTTACCTTTTTCTTTACAACCCACTCGGTATGGGTATCAAATGAAAATTTATGACGAGTATAGTATAGTAAGCTTTGTGACGTTATTTTAAATCTAATATGGCGGTCACTACAAAATGTCGGAACACATACATATAATAGACTAAAAAGTAAAAAATAAAATATATAGTTTAAAAAAACTAAAAAATACGCTTTTATTTTAAAATGAACTAAAAAGTAAAAATAATTTTGAATGTAAAGTTTTTATTGCTTAAGCCATTATATGGAAACAACCTACCTTTCGAAATGTAAAAAAGGGTGGGGCGCTAACGAAAAATCCCGGTGTTAATAAAATAAGAATATAGGCAAAAAGTCCCACGCTGTTTTTCATTTCGAAAGGTAGGTTGATTCCATATACTGGCTGAAGCAATAAAAACTTTACATTCAAAATTATTTTTTACTTTTTAGTTAATTTTAAAATAAAAGCGTATTTTTTAGTTTTTTTAAACTATATTTTTTATATGCCAGATCTAAGCTCAGGCATCACGCTGTGTAAAACCAGTCCGTCCTGTCTTTGGTCACGGCATAGTCCTATTTGTATCGTAATAAGCTTACTAAGGCGGGCGCGATGGGTTTTGGGCTAGGAGTTAGGAGGGTGTTTAAGGATCAACCATTAGTTCTACACCATCCACTGACACGGACGAAGATATGCTGCACGTTTTATTGGAAATAAGACAGTACTTCGTTTTTAGGCATTGAATTCGAGGTAATTCTTGCGGCACCAATTTAGGATGAGTTTAATGTCTGTTAATTGAATTGGAAATAAGTCTGCGATCGCCAAGAGAGGTTCTTGCGCGATTGTCTTCCATTATAGAAGGAGTATAAGTAGCACATAGTACCACCATCAGTAAAGCTTTGACTGGTTTTAAAGGGATTAAAAGGAGGTTATTTACAAAGCGGAATTACAACACACCACAACAATATAATCAGCCTAATGGAAATACATGTGTTGGATAACGACACAACAGGACACAATAATTTAATTCCGGCTATAAAATTAAGAAATAGAGCAGGTGATAAAATTGACCCTTGACGGACACCGGCAGATATTGGGTGGGGTTTAGCAACCAGACCAGACTCACCTAATTTATGCATAATTTGATGGAGGTGTTCTGTCAGACACACTAAAACATCCCCAGTGGACGTTTTTGGTATGCCGCAGTACCTACTCTTTATCATTTAGGATATGGTTAGACTCAAGGTACCCCATAAGCCTTTCGCTGATAAATCGTCTCAATGGTTTTGAAGAAAATATGAGTACATAAATTGCTAATGGGCGGAAGTTGGAGAGATTGCATGAGTCTTAAACCTTTGGCCGCAAACTTTCTACAAAGTTACAATGCTAAAAAAATAAAAATATAGGTAAGTAACGCCCCACTATATTTCACATTTAAGTAAGTTATTTTTATAATTTTTACAATTTTTATTTTTGGCTTAATTTCGAAAGGTTTGCTTTGGCCAATATTGGGACGCGAAGTGACTGAAACGATAAAAACTTTACATTCAAAATTATTTTTTTACTTTTTAATTCATTTCAAAAGAAAACCATATATTTAACTATTTTGAAACTATAAATTAAAGTCTTTCCTTCATCTAGCACCGGGCCTACTCTACAGTCTACAAGTCTGGCCTCGCCTCGAATATCACTCGTTTATCTGAGCTGGCGCCTCTAAAACCGCATTAATGTAGTTCGACAAGGTGCAAAACCATCGCAAACGCTCTTGGTCATGTACTGGCGTAATTGTTCTGCCCTCGGTGGAGCCTAATTTGAAGACATCAAGGAAAAATCTGATGAATAAATTAATGTTTTCGTGTTTTATTTTACAATTCTGGGTAAACTGAAAGTACAAAATAGAAGAAATAAAATTTACCAAATAAGGAAAAACGAAATAATTGAATTTTAGTTATTGTATCTATGCTCGAACCTTGATAAAACCTATGACTTCATAATATGCGAATAATATAAAAGATACGCACCAACCAGGATACCGAAACTTATTCACCTGCTTGAAACATAATTTCCAACTCGTTCCCTTTTTGATAGGTACTTGTGATCTTCTTGATATCATAAAAGTTAAAATAATTCTTTTTTTATGTAAACGCACATAATGGTAATAAAGAATAAAAAAACTTATTCGAAGCCAATACTCACGTGAAGAGGGCTCCACGCAAAATCTGGTTTTTCATATATTTTAAATGAAAGTTTTCAAGTTTTATTTATCCATTTCTTACAGTACTTCATTATCTTGTCACGGGCAAGTTTTCTTACAAAGGTCGGCGACTTTATAGGCTCACCCCATCTCTAGAAACCACCATGGACAATTTTTTTCATAAAAATAAGTAACTATTGTAGAATATTTAACCATCTTCAGATTAGAATAAGATACTTTTGGGTTTTATGAAATAAGTGAAAAAATTTGTTTTTTTGAATCTTCTAGTTCTTCTTTTTATAATTTAAAAATGGATTTCATCTGTTTCTTTTAGTTAGTCAATAAAGGATTAATGATCTCTTTTATGATTTCAGGTCGGTCGAATTGATCTGGTTTTAGATCCTAAAATCAGGGAAAACCAAAACGACACAAGACGTTTACATAATAGTACAAGTCTCGGCGACTGTTATGAAAACCCTGAGTTGGTTCAGCGGAAGCATTAAACTCTAGAGAAATGTTGCACTGAGATTTGAAATCGGCGGCTTGAATGAATGGAACAAATCTGTAAATGCTTGTCACGTCTACAAATCGAGCAACTCTACTTGTAATAAAAGTAGAAAGCTTTTCGTATAAATTCGATTAACAGCATCAGTAATCGCGGTTCATACTTTGCCCTGGTATTTGTGAACACCATAATCGCTGATAACATCGCAAAAATTTATATATGATTTTTTCTTTATACTCTCGAGATCACACATCATAAGATTGTCTTAACGATTAAAGCGTGTTCATTCGGGCCTGTAAAATTCAGTTTAATGAACCAACTTGCCCCAACCGAATCCAGGCTCATAAAGATTGGCAACATAAGATTTAATTTGCATTAAATTATTCACCAACGTCCACTCTGGGATTCTCGAAGTGCCTCATTCTTGCCGAAGACGTTACTTTAAAGACAGTGGCCAAAACGTGTGGTTAGTGATAATAATTTTTTTTTGTGGTACTGGAAAAAAATGGGTTCAATGTGAATTTAAGAGTGTTATCAAAACTTTCTGATTACTTGTTGATCGGGCTTTAAATAGAAAAGGTTTCTACTTTCAAGTAAAATGTATTTTCGTTGGTTATATTTATGTATTTTTATACTTCTGGTGAAAAATGTGATTAGTGAAGAATTGGAAGAAAATGAAATTATCCCAAATTATCGTTTACCAAATGATACGGCGCCAATTTCTTATGATATTCATATTTTAACTAATGTTCATCGTGGCTTGACAGAATTTAATGGAACTACCAAAATTCAAATAAAAATAATTTCAGATACTGACAGTATCGTATTACATGCTTTTTGGCTAACTGATTTTTCCATAGAACTAGTAAATACTAAAACTGGTCTTCAAGTAGATAACATAACTTACATTTACAACAATGAAACTGATTTTTTAAAAATATACTCGGATCATTTTCCATTGGATTTAAAGTCAGGTGATGAATATTCAGTAACAATATCATATAATGGTATAGTGAGTGATGGTCATACTGGATTCTACTTGCATTACTACAGAAACACCAATCGAAATAAAATGTTTGTTGGAAAAAGTTTTTTTTTCGCTAAAGGATTTTAATAATTTAAATTTTAGCCCAATTGCTAGCACACATTTTGAGGCAACAGCAGCTCGTAGTGCATTTCCATGCTATGATGAGCCTGCTTTTAAAGCCATATTTACAATAACAATTACCCATGGAAGCAACTATACTGCAATTTCAAATATGCCAGCGGATGGAGAGCCGATTGTAATGTAAGAAAATATTTTTTTATTTTTATGAATATTAATAATTTCAGAAAAATATTTGATTCAAAAATTTATTTTTCACAAAATTTTTAGTATTTTCTTGGGATTAAATAATAACGAAAATATGTTTTTTATATAAAAACAAAATTTGTGATGCATGTGTGAGTTGTTATGAAAATAACAAGGATTTTTTCATGAAATTGAGAAGATTTATTATTCAGAATACAATGGGACAGGATTAAATTTTTTCTCTATATATTGAGAATGAACAAACGCCTGTGCGATATATAAATGCAAAGTTGAATAAAGAATTAAAATTAGAATATTCTTAGTTTAAAAGTGATTAAATGCAAATACCCATGTCTGCAGTATTTTTCGTATGACAATCGTTCCGCAACACTTATTTAGAAAACTAGAATTTATTAGTGAGATTATGTTTTAAAGTGTGCCACATGATGCCTTTAAATAAAATTTTGAAGCTCTAATCTAATTGATCTAAAATTCAAAATAATAATAAACATTGCGTTTATTGCAGAAAAGAACGAAGTTGAGAGACTTTTAGTAATTGCTCAAAACATTATTAAGTTTACTATGCAGAAAGAGCCTTTTTAAACTTCAAACGATTTAGTCGCGATTTTATTGTTTTTCTCGCTAAACAACTCAATCTTCTTCAAAATTTTTGCAGCTTAGCCAGAAGATCAATAATATATCTTGGCCAAATCCCAGAGTATGTCCACCAGTCTGGACGGAATTTTAAAGTATTGAAAAGTAAATTTGTATACTGATGATTAATTGGAAGAGTGTGAAATATAAAATTCAGGACTTGGGAGCCCTTCCTTTTTCCTATAATCAATCTCTTAATTTTTAAAGGCCTAAAAGAATTGTAAAATTATACTTTGGGTCACACATTTGAATTTTTAGTATTTATAGGAAAAATACTATTACACTACAAATCCAAGTGTTTTAAATTAAAACATTTCAAGTGTTTTATTGTGGTGTTACCCATTTGATTAATATTGTAGTTTTTTTGATCAACTACTTCTAGGTTGAACACTATAACGTGTTTATTCAAATATATTCTTACTAAACATAAAATAATCACCACGTGGTGAAAATCTTTAGAGGCTCAAAGTGATCTTGCAAAAAGCAAACGAATAAAAAAAGGTTTCGTGTGCCCAGTGCACGTGAAAGATGTGAAACATCTTTGGTGATCTTTATCTTTCTTTAAATTGAATAATTAGTAAGAACCAGTGGTGTAGTAAGAAATATTTTCAGGGGGTGGGTGGGTGGAGGGGGTTAAATAGTTATAAGTCGGAACCTGAACTTAAGACATTATCTTTCAAAATTGATAAAATGTTTAGTTATGTTTTAATACACATAAGACCAGAAGAAGTGTTTTAGAGGAATTCAGTTTATTAACTACTGACATATGTACATGATTAATGGTTCCAGAGCAACGCTTGTGGAAAAGTCACGGTTCTATTTTTCTAAACTTTTCAGAAAATTTATTGATTATACTTCCTTAGCCCTTACGTCAATTTCTCTGTGAATACTTAAAAGAGCAAGACCGTTCAGCTGCTGTTCTCCAGTTGCACTACTTTGCTAATTATTTAAACGTCTTAAAGTTGAAAAACTTCTTTCGTTGCTAGCAATGGTCACAGCTAAGGTAGTGGTCGGGTAGTGTCTCGTCACAAAAATATAAAGCATCGAAGCGGGCGTTCTTCTGCTGAAACCCAGCGTTGCCTCTATAATAGGGTGGCCATTCGTCCCGAATTTTCCGGGACAGTCCCGGATTAAAGCCCCGTGTCCCGTATTAATATATGTCCCGGAAAATGTCCCGAATTACATAATTCATCATATCATGTGAATATTATAATGTTCGATTATATTTTATCAATGAATCCATTTAATGCCACAGCTTCACCGAACTAAGTTCAGTAATTTTCAGTTCAATCCACACAAATGGCTTCACCGGCTAAAGTCCAGTTCATGTTCAGTTCGTGTTTGAAATTGTTGTTGCTTTTTCGCCAAAATTTAGAAATGCAAAAGCTCACTGGAATAGCATTCCATTCTTCCAGTTGATTACTCTCTTTGAGCGAACTTTTACATTTAACTTCAATTCCAGTCCAGTTGGGTGAACTAAGGTCTGGTTTATCCTCACTTCAATATGTAGAAATTGTATGCGAACTGAGGTTATTTTAAAGTTCAGTTCACCAATTTGCTCGAATTTGTTCAGTTCGGCCGGGTAAGCCGGCGTATTAACTGATTTGAAATGGGATGAAATTTTTAATCATTTATCTAAAAATCGTAATCATTTATCTGATCGTGGTATTTGAGCTTTGTTTACCTGGAACAAACGCCGCTACAGAGGGTGTTTTTACTATTATAATAATTTTTCGACATAGGAAAAATCACAACTGCATGTAGACAACGTAAAAGCAATGATTATAACGAAGTTCAACTTTGAGTAAAATATGAAGATTTTAAAAAAGAAGTAGAACATTGTGATGAGTTTCTAAAACAAATTCAGTCTGTGAGTAAATATTAGTTTTGTTTTGTTCATTTTTCCTATAGCTATATATTTATCAATGTTTACTTTTTAGTATTTAAATAAATATGATATAAAGATAAAATGAATAGATACTATATATACTGGATTTTTCCAAACAAATTTCCACGCGCGCGAATTTGCGTCTGCTTCGTACACAATGGGCGCTCTCCTACTACGTATACATGATGAGTTGAACCCAGGCTGAACTAAAGTTCAACTACATGTAGACGCGAGTAGAGTTGAGATAGGGTTGAGTGAACTCGATTCACCTCTGCTACCTGGATCGAGTTCATTTTGTGCATATAGACGCGAGTTCAGTAGTTGAATTTGTTTGACAGCGTCTCAGCGTTTTTTTAATGCCTTTAGCGAATTTATGTTGTTTTTATTTATTAGTTTTATTTTCTATATTTAAAATGAGTATGACAAATGTTTGGCGGTAAGACGAAACAAGAACAATGTTGAATTTTATCATGGCACAGGTGTTAGATTAATGTTGTCAGTTCAACTCTATTTTGACTCGACTCTTCAATCTTGTTGCTCATATAAGCGAGTCGAAAGATCAGCTCAACCTCAACTCAACTATTGAACTCGCCATGAATACATATATGGAAGTTACATGACAAACCGAAAGTAAACCGAACTCAGCTCGATCTGAGCTTGCAGTTTCGGTCGAGTGTTATATGACATACCGAACTTGAGTTTTTAGTTGTAATTTTGGTTTTATTATTGTCAGTTTTCGTCAGTGAAATTATTCTTGAAAATGGAAATTTTTTTTTATGTATTTAATGAAATTATAATACTCCAACAAAAAAAGTTTTTCATCTTGTTAAAGAAATCTCGGTTTTTCAATCGCTAGTTACATGACATTCCGACCGAAAATTGTACTCAACCAACCAAAAACTTGTGAACCCACTCAGAACACGTTCGGCACAATTTTTGCGGTCGGTTGCTAGTTACATGACTCAAACCGAACCGAAAATTGTACTCAGTTCGTGTTGAGTATGTCATGTAACTTCCATAATAGTATCTGTTCCGCATTATGTTACGATACAAATGGTCACCCAACACTATAATCTAACCTCTTTTTCGATGATGGATTTAGTTGACACTGTTAAAACTTGGCCATTGTTGCACAAATAGTATCTGAAGTTTTTTTTCGTAAACCACCATGCCATCTCCGTTCCCATTTTTCGAACCAAGTTTTACGAATTTATTGGGAATGATATTCTGTATAATTTAAAATGTTCTTTTGGGTTTTAAGAATTTGTCGCTCAAAGCACCAACAAAGTGAATGGTATGAATTCAGACTTAGGAAAGTATTCTTCCGGTGAATTAGATTCGTAATTATCTTGATTCTTTTAAAGTCCCACGACCTTAGGTCTTTCTATTTTTACTCCGATAGCATCAGCTATTTCTGTCGCACGATGGACTGATATAGCCTGACGAAAAGACTGATGTGCGCAGATACCTGCTCGACGAGAGACTGACGATGTACTAGGTGGGGTGAAAAGTAACCTCCTTGGGAATGAAATTTTTTTTTTATTTTTTTGTTATTTTATTCAATATAGTCCCCTTTTAGCTCGATACACTTTTTCCAGCGATTTTCTAACTTCTTGATCCCGTCCGAAAAGTAATTTTCCGGAAGGTCTGCAAAATACTCCTCCGCGGCGTCGATGATTTCCTCGCGTGAGCTGAATTTTTATTGATAAGCCATCTTTTGAGGTTTGGGAAGAGATAATAGTCCGAGGGAGCCAAATCGGGCGTATACAGTGGATGCGACAGCAATTGGAGCCGGAAGTCATTGATTTTAGCCGGAAGTCATTGATTTTTTTCTTTCGCTTCGGCCTTCAATCGCTCCAATAATGCACAGTAATACTAGCTGTTGATGGTTTTTCCTTTTTCGAGGTAGCCCAAGAAGAGTATGCCATTACAATCCTCTGTAACCGCATCGGAGGGGCTGCCGCTGCGGACTTGATCGGTAGTGGAGTTGCGGCCACCACAAAACTCTCGAAACCAATATTTGACGGTGTAATCTGACGGAGCATTACCCCCATAATATTTATCCAACTTTTCTTTTGTTTCCTTCGCCGTTTTGGCTCTCAAAAAATAATGTCGTTTTTGTCCATACTCAACATGATGCCAAACATGTCAACAACAATCAGCTGTCAAAACAAAACTAAAGACAGTATCGCACTGAAATTTGGCATGTCTGCCTAAATATTAACGGACTTCAAGGCACCATAACCTTTTTTGCAGTAGCAGCGCATTCTGGCGTCCAAGGAGGTTACTTTTCACCCCACCTAGTATATACCTACTACTGTTTTCACATGTGCAATTTCACCTAAAAAAAACTTTCCTGACCTGATCTTTACGTTATATAGCAAACCTTCCTTCCAAATTTCTAGGTTTAAGGTTGTATAATTCCGGAGATTTCGTGATGATTCAGTTAGTGAGTGAGTTAGTGAGTTGTACCTATATGGGCAAAAAAGCGGGTGTCTGTTTCACGGATACGGACAAAAAGTATGAAATAAACAATAAAAAACAAATTGAAAAAACCTTGCGTCAAAACCTTGCGAAAAAATCTTCTGAACCGATTGCTTAGAGAGCTTCAGGATACACTATGTTCAATGTTCTTTCATTTGGGGCCAGGATGTAAAGATTTTCAGATTTTGCAACTCTTTAACAACCTACACACAGCTGACCGGGAAATGACACTTATTTGGTAAATTTCGTCCGCCATATTGGCCCCGCAAAAGTTGTGATCATATATTAGTTATTTGCTACCTTAAAAACCCCCATATACCGATTTGAATCGCAATACAATTGGCAAACTTGTTGGCCATATTGGTGCGGCCATTTTGAATTTATAAGCTTTGATCATAAATTCGTTATTTTGAACTTAAAAAACCCCTAGATACCCACTTTTATTGCAGTCGGAACACAATTGGCAAATTCTTCGGCCATATTGGCGCAGCCATTTTAAATTTATAAGTTTTGACCACAAATTCGTCATTTACGACCTTAAAAACCCCTAGATACCCACTTTCATTAAAATCGGAGCCCAATTGGCAAATTCAACCATATTTGGGCGGCCATTTTGAATTTCGGTCATATTTCGGTGACCATTTTGAATTTCATTTTGAAAGTAAACAATAAAATTCTTTGATTCTTCATCTACGTCATGGTATATTTAACATCGGTTTTTTGTCATGGAAGGAAACTTAAGGCCTGAACATGTAGCCGAAGCGAAACGAAAACGAAACGGAACCGAAACGAATTCCAATAAGATAGCAATTATATAGCAATTGGACCGAATCGGTTTTTGACATTTCTTGACAATTTTTATGCTCAATGAAGGAGCGGCTAAACAGTTTTTAATTTAAATAAAAATATTATAACAAAATTAAATAAATATTATAAAATAATATGGCGGATATAAAAATGGTTTCTCTGTTAATTAAAAATCTATAAAAGAAAAAGAAAATCTGACGTTGAAACCTGACAATCAGCTGATCAGTACTTTCCAGTGGTGACCAGCTGAAACGAAAGCGGAAATGAATTTATATCCTCCGCTCCGTTTCGGTTTCGTTCGCTACATAATTGAGTTCATACATTTTCATACAATTTATTACCTTCATTTCGGTTCGGTTTCGTTTCGTTTTGGTTACATGTTCAGGCCTACATGTTTTCAATACTTATATTACTCCACATGACTTTTTTTTAGCTAGACTAAAAAGCATATTTGTTTTTTTTTCCCGATCAGAGGCCATTGTTGATTCTTTCATCCTTATCTCTTAATTCCCTCGTCTCAGGTCACTTGCATATTTAATAGTATGCAATTCGGTGACTTTTTCGAAATATAGTTTAAAATTATTACCACGTGTAAACTAGAAAGAAACTAGAAGAATCTTTAATAGCTAAGACAAGTAAATCTTTTAAATAACACTGCCTTTCTGTAGCCTGTTCTTGTATTACAATTTTTTAAATTATTAAAGCTTTCTTTTAAAGACTACAGGTGGACTAGTACGTCTACGATGTGATACACATAATTCTATCTTGACCTATTTATGCCTACAATAGCTTTAATATTAAGTGCAATCCCCATCCTGAGTATCCAGAGTAAATTTTTGTTTTTTTAACATTCTGGAATTTATCCGATTTTAAATACATACATTACATATATATTTTCATATTTAATGCTATCACAAAGTTATAACATAAGGTTGTTTTTTATTCTTACTGATTGCCGCTGAATAATTTTTGTAACTACATATGCACGCGGGATCAAACATTCGAGTACGGCAACAGACCGAGCTCGTGCAAGACTTTAATTAATTTCTGTTAAAATATTCTTAAATATAGACTTTTTAAAGACAATAATAATTATTAAGACTGGAAATAAATCTTAAAATATTCAGCACGTTCCTTTATTCATCTATTCTTCATTCTGCGATTGAAATGTTGTTTTACGTATCTTCGTTATAAAACACAAAACCGATCAGTATCTTATAGTTGTCAACACAGTTCACTTTTTTATATCCTAAATTTTTTTGCCAAAATCACAAGATCTCAGGATCATGATAAAATTCTTGGATCTATCTCAACTTGGTCTAATGAACGATCGATGCCAAAGTATTTGTTACTAAAGTTGATTCAAAACATTCAAGATCGCCATTTCGGGCATTAAAAGATCGCCTCAATCTGTGATACATTATTTCGGTAGCGACGGTCAAGCTGTGTGGTTAGACATTTTTAGTTTTTTTAAGAAGACAAATCTGTTGTTATATGTTAATTTGGATCTTATCAAATTTTTCTGTCTTCTATTCCGGTTCCAATCGAATTTGTGAATTGTAAATATGTCTTCACGATGTGTAATCTTACAATTTTGTTTGTTTGTGCTCTTTATGAAAACTGTGATTTGTGATAAGTTTTTAACAAATGAAGTGCAACAAAATTATCGTTTACCAAATGATACAGTACCGATATTTTATGATATTCATATTTTAACTAATGTGCATCGTGGTTTAAAAGAATTTAATGGAACAACTAAGATTTTAATAAAAGTAATTACGGATACTGACAAGCTCGTTTTGCACGCCTTTGAACTAAGTGTTTTGCAAATAGAATTAGTTAATATAAATACGGGTCTTCAAATCGGAAATGTAACATATAATAACGAAAATGAAACAGATTTTTTAACGATATTCTCCAAGCCAATTCCTATGGATTTAAGATCGGGACAAGAATACTTGGCAACAATATCTTATAAAGGAATATTAAGTGATTCATATAATGGGTTTTTCTTGGGTTACTACAAAAAAACTAATCGATACAATATGTATGTATGAATAGTATCTACTCATTACATGTATAATGATTGAACCAATTTCGATGCATAAAATTTCAGCCCAATAGCCAGCACTAATTTTGAGCCCACGGCGGCACGAAATGTGTTTTCATGCTACGATGAGCCTGCTTTTAAGGCCATATTTACAATAACAATTACACATGGCAGTAACTATACAGCAATATCAAATATGCCAGAGGATGGTAGACCAATAGAGAAGTAAGATACTTATTTGTTGTTCTTTGTTCATAATAAATTCAGTATTGCTTGTTGTAAAATATGTTCACTTTTGAATATTAAGTTTAAAGTGAATATGATTATGAAACATTCTACAGATGAAAACCCCTGGTTCTATGCTCGGTGTATGAAAACTAATAACGTAGTTCGTGCTCCAGAATATTTCATGATGTAATTCGTACTCTCGACTCTGTCATACTTTTCTAATTTACAATTGCGGACAGATTTTCTTGCAGTTTAGTCGTGGCTATTTGTAACAGTTGCAGTTGAATGCATCTTGCTGAAAAAAGTTAAATTTTTACGAACTTTCTCGATCAAGACCTCTAAAATATGATCATTGAAATCTGTCAAGCGTGCTGGCCTTGAATATTTTCTCCAGTTGAAACTACTTCACAACTGAATAAACTGCAAAGCGTTTTCAATGTATTTTGAATTGTTATTAACATAAACAAAGTCTTTTTTATTTCAAACAAATAATAATTTTTATTTTAAGTACAGTACACGCGCACTTTAGTGAACACGTGATACAGTGAACTCGCGATATAACGTTCATTACTTTTTACTGCATTGAATACTCTAAATAGTGAACAATTCGTTTTTTTGTTATTCGGATTAGTGAACAAAATTTACAAAAACTACTTTTCTACATAAGCTTATGTGAAAAAAAGTACTAAAAATGTACCAAAAAAGCCAATTGTAACATCAAAACTTTCTAATAGCTTCAAAAGTAAAGGCCCTTTAACATCGCAAGCGCAAAGATACACATATTGCAGCTCTTTTATCGCACAGAAATTTGTATGCTTTTCTCTCTGTTTGGAATCCACGTTCGCGCAACAAAGAGAAAAACATACCAATTTCTGTGCGATAAAAGAGCTCTAATTTGCGCTTCCACTTTGCGCTTAGGATGTAAAAGGGCCTTAAAGCCCGTAACTTAAAAATTATCTAGACATTATTCATAGGAAATATTCCAAGTTTTCTGAGTTTGGAAAAAAAGGTTAACTACATTTTTTTGGAGAAAAGGTAGTTGAAGTCGAAATCTCAGGTCAAAAACCCCAAAATTTTTGTTTTTAACGACTCATCATAACTCTGGAAGTTGATAGGGTGGAATCCTAACTTCTACAATTTTAAATGTGGGAGTATTCTGTGTACTAAAAACATTGAAATAAATGTGATTTTAATCAACTTAGTATAGTGAACAATTTGTTTTAGTGCTGGATCTTGGTTTTTTTGAATGCACTATATGAGTGATGAGCGAGTGTACTGTATAAGCACAAAACTATTCATCTTTATAAATACCTGACACCGTTTGGCCACCCAAATTGCCGGATCTTAACCCCTCCCTCGCACTGTTTTCTGTGGGGATATCTTTAGGAAAAAATGTCCGATAGCAACCCAATGAACATATCGGAATTAAAAGAAAATATAGAGCGAGAAGTAAATGCTATTCCTCAATAACTATTACAACCTCACAGTAACTAAACTTATATAGAGCTAGTCTAAAGGGCAAACATAGACATCAAGCGCGAAACCATGAGACGGAACGGGGAGCGCGTTACCGGCCATCTTGGTATGCTCCACATCTATAATAATATTCTAGTTGTGCCATTTTCAACATTTTTCCAAGAAATCGGACGAGAAGTTTTTTCAGAAGAGAATTTTTTTATTTTCTCTTGTTTTGTTTGATCGGAAGAGAATTTTTTACAGAAGAGAATTTCGTTGTGTGTTTGATTTTTTTGCTATTTTACGTTTTGTGTTTAAACAGGGGCCCCACTAGTTTAAAATAATCTAGTCGATAAAACCCTGTAAAACCTAACAAAACCGTATAATAAAAGTCAACAATAACAATAACAAATAACGAAATTTATAAGAACATTTTTTTAAAACTAACACCGAAACGTCAAGCACAGGAGAAGAAAGCGGAAGGACACGAATTTTCGCATACCCCGCTTGGCTTCACAGCTACCGGATTACACGCCATCTATAGTATTCATTAATCTGAAATTGCAACGCATCGCTCGAAATAATCTCGAGAGATTCTGTGAATGTGCTACTTTTACTATCAGCACGTAGTTAATACGATCACTTGATACAAAAAAAAGTTTTAACAAAAAATAATTTAACAAATTACTTTCTCTGTTCTAGTGGAAATGGGATGACAACAACTAAGTTTCTACCAACGCCACCGATGTCCAGTTATACCGTAGCGTTTGTCATATCAAATCAACAGAGTACATCATTAAAATTGTATAACACAACCCACCGTGTATTTAGCCCACCTGATTTCTTTTACAAGGAAATATACACCATGTACACAGCATCGGTTGGCCTACATGAAATGGAGAAATATTTCGGAATAGACTATCCACTTCCAAAAATGGATCACATAAGTGTACCTATGATGCGATCATCGGCAATGGAAAATTTTGGCCTTACTGTATACGCAGGATGGAAGTTCGAGGTTCCAGCTAATTTCGATTCAATAATCAGCAAAGTTAAAACGATCTACCACGAAATGGCGCATCAATGGTTCGGCAATTTAGTAACGCTCAAATGGTGGGATTCACTTTGGTTGAATGAAGGATTTGCGTCTTTTTATGGATTTAAATTTATCGACAAAGTAGTATATTCTAGTACTAACTTTATAATGAAAGTAATAAAAAATAATGTTTTTAGATTCATCCACAGTGGAACTATTCAGACTATAGTAAATTAGATTATTTTAGTTATGAAAATGCTCCAGAGCCATTAACAAATTACGAAGAGACGAAAGTTGGTATAAGAAGTAATTTTGCTCATTCATACGATAAAGGTGAGTTTTTAATTGATTCTTGTAACAAAATTTTAAGCTAAATCTTTTATATTCAGGATCTTACTTGCTTCATATGATAGAAAATGCTCTATCCGAAGAGACGTTCAAAAAGGGAATAGTTTACTATCTTAACAAATTGTAAGTATTGGTATTTTTTAAAATCCTTTTCCACTTTGAATAAACAATTTCAAGTCAGTATTCAGTAGCAGATGAAGATGATCTTTTTGAATGCTTGCAAGATGCAGCAACAGAGGACCATGTGCCATTTTTTGAAGAAAACGGAGCAGTTAGTAAAGTTTTTAAGACGTGGACACGGCTTCGTAGCTACCCTGTGATCAATGTCACACGTGACTACGAAAAAGGTACATTTACCTTACACCAACAAGGATTTAATTCTACTAAAGAGAACAAATGGTGGATCCCGATAACATTCTCAACATCCAAACATCCCACCTTCCACACTACAACTGATTTCATGTTTCCTAATACTGAAAACATAACAATCGATCCTTCGACCTTTAATAGAACATTGAAGGGCACTGATTGGTTAATAGTTAATAATCAACAAATAGCACCTTATCGAGTTAATTACGATGAAAAAAATTGGAGATTACTTATTAAAGCTCTACACCAAGATCCTACCGTGATACACAAATATAATAAGGCTCGATTAGTTCGTGATGTCGAGTTTTTCAATGAGGAAGGATATCTTTCTTCGAAGATTGTGTTTGAGTTAATATCGTACCTAGCAAATGAAGAGGATGTTGTGCCTTGGATGAAGGGTATTCGGTACTTAAGGAACAGTTTCTTTAAGGAAGAGGAACCGAATTTAGAATATTTTAAGTATTTTGCGAGGAATTTGTTTAAAAAAATTTATGAAAAAGTTGGAATTTATTCGAGGCCAGACGATACTGTCTACGAGCACATCTTCAGGAAGGAAATGAAGAATTTTGCTTGTCATATTGAATTGGGCGACAGATACGATCTTTCAAAATGTAATAATTATTAAATAAATATATAGTTTTTTTTACTATTTTTTCAAAAATAAGTTTTTTCAATAATAAGTTTTAAATGTAAATTATTTGAAAAAGGGCCGATATTCCGGAATCTACTTAATTTGGTACCGCTCCTTCTGGAATTAGAGAAACACGCCATAAACGTTGCACCGTGAATATGCAAGTGAGTCTATCGTAGGCTTTCCCAAAAATTCGACAGGGTGGACGCGGATGGCTTCAAGAGAAAGACAGGTGTGGACGCCGCACAGTGGTTCCAGATCCCGAAAAGGTGGCCAAAATATGTAGACGTTATTCAAATTGTATGAAATTACGTACAAATAGTACTTTGAGGTCGCTGATTACGAATCTTACGAAAAATAAAAAAACAAAATGGCGGATCCAATATGGCGGACACAATTTTTATAAAGTGGTCAGGTTTTTTAGGGAATTTGGTATGAAGAGTATTTCGAGTCTGCTGATTACAAATTGCTACTCAAAATTTAAAAAACAAAATGGCGGATCCAACACGGCGGAGAAAGATCTCAAGAATGCGACAAAACTTGTTAGAGAGTGGGATGTCATGGGACTTTTGAGTAATTTAATTATAAACATTGACGTTTACAACGGCAAGTAATAAAAACTTGTTTTGAATGTTACATTACTAAAATAATTAGAAAAATTGATTGTCAATATGAAATAACGTTTAAAAGTACTTACCTACTTTCGTTAGCAGAAGCCATTTCAAACGATTCCAGGTCACTGTTAACACAAAAAACCCGTTTCACTATGTACCGCGCCGAGGCCCTCGTGTGCCAAACGCTCACGTAACAATGGCCCCCGAGAGCCCCCCATGAACGTTTAACCGTTATAAAACACTGTTTCAAATACCTTAGGTACCAACCTACATAACTAGACCCAAAAAGTCCCCAAATTAAAAATCGATTTTAGGGACTTTTGGCCACCTTTTCGGCATTTGGAACCACTGTGCGGCGGCTCAAAGGGGCAATGCTGGAGTAAATGGTCTCATTGATTTTAGTTTGAGAGCCTTTTACTACTTTATCTAACCGCGCCAAGGTAATTTTCGAAACCCCGACCCATATGAGAAAGTTGTATTCGAGAAGGCCGAATTTAGGATTTGTATATTACAGCATGGGCCGATTGGCTGGAGGAGGAACTTGCGCCTCTCCAGAAATTGCAAGCACTGGGATACTTGTTTGGCAATTTGGAATATGTGATCATTAAATTACAAGTCTTTGGGTAACGTCACGCCTAAGATTTTAAGGGATGGGTCGGAAATGGGTGGAAGGAGATTAAGAGAAGGTCAATTATAAGATAAGAAAGAGAGCAAGTGATAACATTGACCCAGAGGAGACATCGGCAGATTTTGGTGGGGGTTATAATTGACCCTATTCAGTATTACCTTAACTGAACACCCAGAAAAGATTCGGTTATATTCCAGTTACCTCATAAGACTTTTCTTGATTATTGGCTCCATGGTTTTGGACAGAATAGAAGTAATTCATATTGGGCTGTTCAACAAATCTTCCAGTTGGAGTCATCTTTTTTCGGTAAGGGCTGAACATGTGCAAGTTTCCAAGCGTCTAGATAAACCCCGGAGAGATATGATAGGGCAATATACCGAGTTCAGTGAATTTGGCAGCATCGAGCTTCTTGAAGAACCCTCGCGAGCTTTAAAAAAACCCTGTCCATTAAGTGTGTGGAATACTTGGGTGCAGGGAGTGGCCTAGCAGTGGCGTGCAAAGAACAATTTAGGCCGATATCGTTCTTAATTTTTCTATCTCAAAAGTTTAATGATAAATTACAAAATAATGTTACCTACAACTAAATTTTTTGCATGTAAAATAAACAAATTCCTACAGAAAATTGTTGGTGCCAAAAAAAGCTGATAATAATCAGTTTCTTTTTAAAAAGCTTGTTTTTTGCTTTATATAAATCAGCAAAATAAAACATTTATTTCAAATTGAACGAAATAAAACTATTTAGAGATAAAAAAAAGGTCAAGATTAATTCTAAGCGTAAATTCGCCACAATCATCTTTCTTTTTTTTCAAATTTCATTGAAATTGTAAATATTCTTTTTTCTTCAGTTGTGATAACGTTAGCGCGAAAAGTAGATGAAATGAAATCTATTACAAACGAATTATTTATATTTTTGTTGTATATATTTATTTCAAGGATAATCTGTCAGGATAATGATTTCGAATTGATCAACTCAATTGAAACTATTTCACAAAATCAACGCTTACCAAATGAAACTCGTCCAATTTCGTATGATCTACACTTAAAAACGAATTTTGATAGTGAAGATTGCCGATTTTCTGGTTCTGTATTAATTATTATTGAAGCTGTTAGTGACACTGAAAGAATTGTGCTGCATGCCAAAGATTTACAAAATATCAATGTTATTGTGATAAATATGCAAACTGGACAACAATATTTGAATGTGGAAACTGAACTTGATGAATTTAGTGATTTCTTGATAATATCATCGAAATCGGAAGCATTCCAATTAACACAGGATGTAAGATATTTGCTAATTATAACTTTTGTTGGATTTCACAATCAAGACATTTTTGGATTTCATAAATCAACATATAGAAATTATGAAGATGAAGAAATGTAGGCTTTGTGATTTTGGGCATTTTAGTTTCTGTAATTAAAATAATATTTTCAGATATGTAGTTGCGAGCCAATTGAAACCGACAACGGCACGAAAAATGTTTCCTTGCTACGACGAACCTGGATTTAAGGCCATATTTAACATTAGCGTTACCCATTCCAGCAATTATCATGCTATTTCAAATATGCCAGTAAAAGTGATTGAAACGTGAGAACAGTATTTGTATCAACGTTTTGTGTTAATATCAGCTTAAAAATTCACAGAAGCAGCATAAGCAAAAACGACAACGATTCAGAAAATGTAATGTATACAACAAGATTCAAGCAAACACCTCCGCTATCTACATTCAACCTAGGCGTAGTAGTTACAAATTATTTCAGTACTACCTACATTCATAATCAAGTTAAGCATAGTGTTTTCTATCCAAACAATTCAATACATGCTGGATACGAATCTGTACTTGAATCGGCAGTTTTGTTGGACGTATTGAAAAACTATTTGAGAACTGATTATCCAATTGAGAAGGTTGACCATTTAAGTGTTAAGAAACAATTTGGACGAGCAATGGGGCATTTCGGGTTAATCGTTTACCAATACGGATACGTTTTGCCATATTCAAGGCATTCGAAGCTATTTAACTTGGAAACTCTACTTGTCATTTCACATGGATTAGCTAATCAATGGTTTGGTAACTTGGTATCGGCTAAATGGTGGACGTGGACATGGCTGAACGAAGGTCTTAGTAAATATTATTCATATAAAATAGTAGATTTGGTACATTTAAATGCACTTCAAGTAATTATTTAAAAAACAACATTATTTTTTTTGCAGAATTATCCCCATTTGAAATGTAAGGATCATATTTATACTGAATATATGAGTCTAGATAAGTTGATGGGCCTTGAAAACGAACCGCTATCAAGATATGTCCAGAGTCCTAATGAAATAAAGCACAAGTTTGAACAACATTTATCTTCAAAGGGTATGATAACCATTTTAAAGTAATGTGGACCTCAAAAGGCAATAGCGGAATCTTATTTTTCATGAATTTTATTTTGTAGCATTGAGACAATCGAATATTTCCGCAGGTATTATGTAGTCTTGAACTAACTGAAAACTACAAAAACAATTGCGTTGAAATACGAATTATTACTACGAAATACTTATTCTCTCTTAAACCATATTTAGCAACAGAGGTTTTCGCCTACGTACCAAATTGAATGTACTCCCCAATGGAGTATATCGAGTTTAATTCTCTTCACCCCATCTAGTACTTGTTAGCCGCAGTGCTCGTAGATCTCCACATTGTAGAATATCTGGAATCACTGGAATCACAATTTTCTGAAACACTTTCCTCTCGAGCACGGTTTAGACCCAAGTGTCCTGCGCACTCAAATCTCGAATCCACATGTGAGTACTATAGTTAAACCATCGGTTTATATAGCAGCATGTAATCCTTAGATGCCAAAATTTAAAGGCACTCACAGACTATAACAGGCTTTGTTGCTTTTAAACAACCGTATGCGTATTCTTAACTTCATTTTGTTGTCAGCTTCCCAAAATACGTAAATCTTGCACTCAATTCAAATTTAACTCTACCTTCATTGTAAGATCAATGTTATATTGTAGTATTGAGTAGGACACGATTATAAAATGAGTGTGTAAGAAGTGCTTTTTTTTGAGCCAGTACAAAGTCATACTTCAAATGAGGCGAGGTGCTATTGTAATGGCAAAATGACAGAAACAAGCAAATTAAAAAAAGAAAGAAAATAAATACCAATGAAGAGCTTTTTTTAAGAGTTTGATTCTAAACTGCCTCAGAGTAAGTGAGAATGCTATGCCTCCACAAGGTATCTTTATAATTTACAATCTCACCTCGCTTAATTTCATGTTGGAAATTTCACTACCTCAAAAAAGTAAGAGATGTCCCTCCAGTACAATACGTATTTACAATCCACCACGCCTCATTTGAAATTAATTTTTACTGCCCTAAAAGAAGTAAGAAAGAAGAAACCCTTGCTTCCACTACGCTCGATACACTCTCATATACCAGTAGGACATTATTTTTGAACCGGGACTATATAAAAAATTGGGACCTCAGTACAATTTACCATCGTGAACTGGACAAAATGTATTGCCTCGTGTAAGTCCCGCTCAACTCTATTACATTGCCTCCTAAACGGGACAATCATGTATGTACTTTATTTTGCGGATTCCTCTTACTTCCACACCCAGATCTCCGATTACACATTGGTCATGGCCAATCTAAATAATTGTGTCAGCTAATGAGGTTGCGGAATTCTCATTTAACTTCTGTTATATACATATATGCTTTTCTAAATTCGGGGCACAGAATGTCGGTTCTCCAGTTTACCGGCATGGCTTCCTGCGCCCATTCTTACTACACAATTATTTCTTGAATCGCTTAGTACAGTGTAGGCTCTCCATATTTACCCAGCTACGGTGACTGACGTTGAATTCGAGGCGTTTTTGTTTTTTAGCTTTCCTAACTCCTAAAAAGCTTTGTATCGACATCTTCTTCTTTGTTTGAGGAGTCGTCTTTGCAGGCACTTTGACCTATTTGGTCCATTGTGCCAACACCGTCATTGAAAACCTTCGAGTTTAAGGCTTGTAATATATACTCAATCTCCTCCTCGCTGTACCCTCACAAATGCACACCAAGTAGTCCGTTGTTTCGGGAGCTGCTACGCATAACCCTACAATCAACTGCCAGCCCTATTCTGCTTCAATATGGCAGTCCGTGTAGAGGCGGTAGGGAAAAATTGCAAGCAGTGTGGGTATCTAAACTAGTATTCCTTCAGCAGCAGTAAAACCGGTGTTGGAACTTAATCTAGGTCTACACTAGTATTTTTTCATCGCGAGTAACTTTCTTGTCTTTACACGGAGATATCTGTATGCGTGTCGAAAATTATACTTGCTATCCGCGATTAAGGGAGGAATCGCTCGAAATTGGTAATTTTTTTATGAAAGTTTAGATTTATTTTTTACAAAAACTACTGAATGTATTTCAAAAAACTTTTTTTTAATTGTAATTGTACGTCATTATATTAATGAAAATTTTTTTTTTTTAATTTTTTTGTATCAATAATTAATATCCAAAAAATGGCGCTAAACCTAAGTTGTCAAAAAAAAAGTTGTCCATACGATTCCACAGTCTAGGATGATCTGAATAAAAAAAAAACAATTCACATTAAAGTAGACACACTTGAATTGGTATTCATCTAAAAGCAAAGAAAAATATTGAAAATTAAGAAAATGGCATGCAGAGGAAAAAATTGTCACAAATATGCCTCATTTTTGGACACTCTTTTGCGTGTACAGCTTGAAATGAATGATGAATGACATCTTATTAAGACAATAAAAAAGTGAAAAAAAACATTTGCAAATCGGATGATTAGTTTTCCCGCAATCTTGTGGACAAATTTTTTTGACACCTTAGGTTTAGCGGAATTTTTTTGGATATTAATTATTAATACAAAAAAAAAATTTTTTTCATTAATATAATGACGTACAATTTCAATTAAAAAAAAGTTTTTTGAAATACATTCAGTAGTTTATGTAAAAAATAAATCGAAACTTTCATAAAAAAATTACCAATTTTGAGCGATTCCTCCCTTAAGAAAAGTAGGCGAAGGCGAATTGTGTATGTGTTAAGTTTTCACGCCTACATTTTTCCGTGAACAGGCTACTACAGTTCCCTCTTGCCCTTTCTATACCTCTCTCCTAAAAACCCGGTTCTACTGCTGCTGAAGCAATACTAGTTTAGATAGGGCCAGTGGAGTGAGTTCGCAGTAAGATCCTTCCTAATAAGCTTGTCTAAAACCTTCTCCATCGTTTTCAGGAGAAAAGAATTGATGCTTGGGTCGATAGGATTTTGCTTCCTTGCATGATCTTCTTCCCGGTTTGGGCATAAAGACCACACTAGTCTCTTTCCAGCACCTGAGAATATGGATCAATATTGACCTCATGAGTTGCGCAGTGTAGGGGCACAGTCTTGGAGCGAGGATTCCCGGATTGTGTGCCGTCTTAGACCGGTTCTACACATTCAACTTTGCATTCCACTTTTTGACGTTCAATTCTCTCATAGTTCTTGGCTCGTGTCTACACATGTTCAACTTTTTCCTTTCAACATTTGAATTTAGTTAAAAAAGTTATTTTTCAAAATAAAGAAACTGTGAAAAAAACGAGCATGGATAAAGGAGTGGAGAAAAAGTAAAGAAAATCAAAGTTCTTTCCACTTCTTACAACACGAGTTAAGATTCAAGGATACAAAATCATACAAGAGCTTTTTACCATGAATGAAGACACGTTCGAAGTATTAATCAGCAGGGTTGAGAGTTGTCTTTCGAAACAAGATACATGGGGCGTTATACATTCTGCCGAGTATAACGAGGAAAATGTTCACTATGAACACAATTTTACTGTCACTGCTATCCGTGAACACTCATAATTCATACACCTACTTAAAAAAGTTGAACGAAAACACACAAGTTGAACGCAAATTTTCTTTCCACTCTGAGTTGCTTTCCATTCTCCTTTCAACTCTAGTCTGTTTCAAACTTTGCATTGGAGTGAAAGAGAAAAAAAAGTTGAACGTCAAAAGGTGGAATGCAAAGTTGAATGTGTAGAACCGGTCTTAGAGTCACGTTTCGACGCAGCACAACCAAGCCACCAACCTCCTGTAAATACCTAATACTTCGCCCCTTAATTTGACCTCGAATTTGAGAATTCGTGAAAATGCTGCTTTTCTCCCTTCAAGACAGTTTGGGGTTTGGTGACCAAATAACCCTCTTTGACAGTGCAGTATGCAACATGGTGTGAAGTGGGTCATTCATTCACAGTCATTCTCTGTACTGTTCCAGTTTACATGATATTCTTTTCGGAGGATTCGGGGTTTCGTCTGCGATTCGTCATAGTCTTTTGCCGCGCACGTGTTGTTTCAGACTTCTGCACTGCTCGGCACACAGCATTCTTTCGTTTATCCAACTTCTTCTTTGCTAGCTTAAATTCATCATCGAACTAGTCCATCTGAACGGTATAACTTCTTCCTACGATGGAGTCACCTTTACTTATAACTTAAGGCGTTATAGACCAATATCTCGCGTTCAGGATGTCACTGAATGCGATTTTTACAGAAGGGCTGAAGTTTCTAGCCTAGTTTGATTCGAGCCTGATTCAAGAATACATTTTGTGGGTTTTAATATGCTCTTGGAATACCTTACTAACAAGGTAGTGATCCTAATCGAAGTTGGCACCCCGGTAGGAATGCACCATCATCGTGCTCAAAAGGTAGCGGTTGTCTACCAGGGGATACATAGGTTAGTTTCTATTTATCCTTACGGACTAATCCTGTACTTGCGACGAACAAACTTTAAAAACTCGAATTCTTCCTTTTCGTCGTTCAGGGATCCTTTGTAGGTGTGTGAACGTTTTTGAGGATTATGCTCTAAACATCACTTTGATTGCGAAATTTGCATAGTAATAGTCGGGTATCGGAGTTTGCATAGGAACCATAGTATAGTAGTTTGTTTCAACATTATTGGCGGCGTCGTCGAATTACCTACAGTTAGGATTACCAACTGGAAGAGTAAGACGCAAGCCCAATGGAAGATCATTGAGGAGGCCAATGCTTACAGAGGCCTGTACCGCCAGTGTTGATGATGATGATAATGGTCGTCGTTGTTTATTCCGGTTGCTGCAGCTTTTTTGCACACATTAGTGTAAAAATCTTTATTGGCTGATTTGAGTCCAATCTGTAGAATATTTAAAAGTATGTACAATATTTAACAATTGTACAAGAAGGCGCAAAAATTTGTTCAAATAAGTTGTATATTCTTGAACACCAAAAATTTGTTACTACCCTTCTTTGTTATTCGTTTACTATCAGATATATTAATTTGACTTCTAGCACATTTATTAAAAATTGAGACTACAGCCATGTAAAGCGGAGCTATTCTTGAAGATGTGTTATGGAACTGGAAAGTTTGTTGACAAGCTTTCAAATGATGATATATTGTCAAGGCATTCACACTGTTGCAGATTCATTAGCTTCTAGAAATTTGCTTTCAGCCTTGATGATTTATGATTGTTACAATCTTCTTAATGTCATATATAAAACTTTATAATATGAACTATAATTAAAGGTTCATTAAAGCTGTTTGCCTTTAGAGGTCAACGGTCACAAATTGCAGTTTTAATTACAATGAATTTATTAATAGCTGCTTACGTCATGCAAATGTTCGAGTATGCGCTAACAGAAACGACATTTCGAAAAGGTGTGAAAAAATACTTGGACAAGTTGTAAGTAAATACTAAAATAGCAGACATAATTTTTTAATTTATTTTTTTTAGTAAATACTCAACAGCTGATGAAGATGATTTTTTAAACTGCTTGCAAGAAGCTGCAACAGAAGATCAAGTGCCACATTTTGAAGAACCCCCACTGGTAGCAACTTCCTTTAAATCTTGGACTAGTCAAGCAGGAACTCCTTTGGTTACAGTAACTAGAGACTATGAATCAGGGGTTTTGACATTGGAGCAAAAAGTTTCTCAACTACATCATAATCCCAAGTCACTTTGGTACATTCCTATAACATATACAACACAAAGTGGTGCTGATTTCACTAACGCTCGAACAGACTTGATTTTTCCAAATGTATCCGCGATAACGATTTCTCCAAAATCTACTAATATAAATATTTCTCCAAATGAATGGATCATTCTGAATAAAAATCAATTAGCGCCATATAGAGTTAATTACGACAATAGGAACTGGGGGCTTATTATAGAAACATTGAAGAAATCCCCAAAGGAAATTTCTAGCTACAATCGTGCACAACTTTTAAGTGATGCTAGCTTCTTGTTCGAAGAAAAACTGCTTCCTATTGAAACATTTTTCAGCCTGCTTTCATACTTAGAAAAAGAAGACGACGTTGTACCTTCATATGTAGCACTAAAAATACTCAACTCGTTACTTATCTCCCAAGAGAGTCCAATGAGCAATTTTCTATTTAAGAATTTCGTTAAGGGCATCGTTCGCCACATGTATGAAAAATTTGGTCCTGAAATAAGTCCCGGCGATAGTCCTGCAGTCGAAAATTTTCGTACGATACTATTTCGATTTATGTGCAGAATTGGCATGGAGGAATGTGAGCCGACATCTAGAAAACTTCTGAAGGAGTTCATAAATGGAAGAAAAATGCTAGACGTGCAATCGTTGACAAATTTCGTTTGCGAGGTTGATCGAGACGCACTTAGTTCCGAGGATATTGAAAAGTTTTTAAGAAGATTGGATAGCATGAAAGTGAAGGATGAAATATTAAAATCTAGAATGATTGACCTAAAATCAGCGCTTTATTGTCTTTATGATATTATGAAACCTGAAGATAAAAATGCACAAGCAATTAATGAGTTCATTGATTTTTATTTTAATTGATTTTGTTAAAAACGGTTGGAAATATTTATAATATTTAATTTTTGTTGTTTTAATGTTTACTACCGGTTCGTTAACAAATACACCCTGTAAATTGAAATTTACAAAACTACTTGTAAATAAAACTTCTAGTATCTTTTTTTTAAATCTCTGCAGAAATTGTTTACAGTGTTTCAGCCTTCTCCAAAATAATTGATTGTTACGAATCCTCTAAGAAGGAAATTCTTGGACCAGACTGATCTTATAGCTAAGTATCAAGAGACGAAATATAGACTTTGTTTGGCTATATGGAAAGTTAGGACGTTAAATGGAGTAGGAGCATTATGATCTTTGCATTTCGGACTACACAGATACAAAGCAAAAATCGTAACTTTGCCAAAAACTAAGTAAAACAGTGTTCCTTTTATACTTTTTAGTACTTGCGAGCAGAGCAGAAAAGGAACGCAAAATTTGTTGATTTGAGTAAAACCGAACCTAACATTTTTGATGTTATTTCATTTGTATACAAATAAAAGGTTAGAATAATAATTTACAACATAATTTAAATTAATGCGATTTTATTATTTATATTTTTATTTATTTTATTTATAAATTTATTATTTTTATTTTTATTTATAGACGTTTTTATATGAAAAAAGCTCAAAACAATCGAAAATATGGGGTGACAGGGTAATTAAAATAATTCACAATTGACTCCAAATGGAAGCTTTCCTCTAGCGGATTTTAATTGCGAAACTAAAAGTGTTATCTACTCTTATGTTAGAGCTGCGAGTACTCACGAGTAAAAAATAGTAAAAACTAGGAAAAAAGGGACGAAGCTAATAAAAGTATAACTCCCAAGTCAGAATTGCCCCCCCCCCCCCCCTTGGTGGCGAGCCTGCTCTGGTCACCTTTAACCTAAGCATATTAAGCGAGGAAGACATTACTTGTTCGATTGCTGAAGTCAGCATTTTATCGCCACAGTTGGTTTTAATAAAACCGCGGGTTGACAGTGATAGTTATTTAGAAACTTTGACCTTGAATAACTTTGAAAGGGTTAATCGGGTCAACATCTTTGTAAGAACTAAAGTTGTAGAGAATTTCATTGTCAACATTTAGGGCCTTTGTACGGGGTTGTACGATCTATATAAACCGAGATACAAGGAAAACACCGGAAAACCGCTACATTTCCGGCGGCCATGTTTTTTTTTGTGATTCCGAAATTGTTTTCTTAAAAAGTCCCAAGGAAGCTGTAGACCAATTTTCAGCCATTTCTGAATTATGTCTCCTTTCGTGGGTTTTTTTTGCTAATTTCCCCGGACTAAAAGGAGTCTTAGAAATATCAATTCGAATGTTCAAAGTGTCCAAACTCGAAACTTCTTGGTCCAATTGCGCATCAACGCGAGAATAACGTACGCATGTCAATATATAAAAAAGAATTCGATCTTCAGCAAGGCAGTACCGCGCCTCGGTTTAATTTTGAAAGAAGGAATAACCGATAATGTCAGGAAACTTGAATTACATTGTATTTATTTTCATTAATTCAAATAAAAAATGGGGTTCTTCACTGCACACAATATAGACCATCAGCAGAAAGATGATGGTGTCATATGAAAAACTCAAAAGATGTTACCACATAAAAGACACGTTTCTCGAGAGGCTCTAAAATATTCAAAATGCCTCGTCATCATCAAAAATGTGTTAATTTGATACCTTCGGGGCGCGCTGTAAAACCCTTCATTGTGAATTAAATTAAAAAAAGGGGAAATGAAAATTTTTCGTTAGAGGGTTTTATCTCTAAAAAGAACCTTGTTATTTTTTTTTTTGTTAAAATTAAAGGAGAAAAAGTCCTTTAAAGGAAAATATTGTGACTAATTTTTGTGTTCCAAGGCTTATAACTCGAAAATAGAGAGATTTTTTTAGTTCTGGAGATCATACAATGACTTCCACACACAAAATGATAGAAATATTAAAAACTCAGTAATATGTTTAAAAGTGGATAGATTGATAAAATGGATTGCATTGGACGGCGACGGACCAATTTAACTTTGCATGCTGTATTTGTAGCCGGATCAAAAATAAACAAGTCCAAATCTAAATACTTACTTGTGAAAGGAATAGTAAATTTCCCATACGAATTTTCTTCAACACTTTTCATTTGGTTACACATTTATTCACTAATATCTTTTTATATTGTTTGAACAAATTTTCTGGTAATAAATGCTATTAAGTCACTTTGAAATAAAATTTAATTAAATAACAATATACGCCGTTATACAAATTTTAGATATAAATTATTTTGACTATCAAGCCAGAAAAGCATATATGCCCATGTCATTTACGTTAATATCCTAAAAATTAAATTTTACATTTTAAACAAAACAGATAGATTTTATTAATAGTCTTCCTGAAATTAAAATGGATATCTGATAACGCATAAATTTCCTCGGTTTGTTGGTTTACTTTAAATACAGGAAAATTGCTGGCTACGCAACTTTTGTTATAGAGTGACGAAATTTAATCAAGCTTAATTGAGTTATCGTTGATTACGAACCAAACATAATTGAATAGGATTAGTAAAATTGATTAGTTAATGACAGATTCAAACTAAATACGATACGAGTGATTGTCATTGCTGTTCTAATTTTATAGCTAATTAGCACTTTGATTGGAATTGCATCTCTTGTATGTGTCAACTAATTTGGAGCAAAATTAAATTGGTCGTGTTGCACTCGTAGTCTGACAATATGGTTACAATTTTTTTTGTAGTGTATGAGTAGGTATTGCAATTTGTAATCATATCATCTTTAAATAGGCTATTGCAAATAATATTGGGCAAAGTAAACAGAGGCGTTGAAACTTTTTGTGCAGTAATGGAATATATCACGTAAATTGATAAAATCGCGACAACACTTCCACCAATTAGGAAAGAAGCAAAGCACTTTGTTAAAGAAGGCGTTGACGATACTGATAATGAAACTAAACTATGATCTTATTTATAGAGAGTTGAAATAAACCAATGAAAGCCCTATTCTGCGAAATCTTACTACAAAAATATTTTTCATTGTATTGTCTTGTAATACAAACACAAAAGTAATGAGAGCTCGAATAAATTTTATAAGAAAACGTTGCTTGTAGAGAAATCGTTACGCTAATCAATTATTCTACAATACAAACTAAAATTGTACCCAATCAATCCCAGGGGGAATAGTGGAAGCAGCTTCCTCTGGAATCAAATTGGAAGTGCTTCCTGGTCGCGTTTCAGAAGCATTTTGGAAGATTTTTCTGTGCATATGTCTACAAATAAATCATTCTCAACTTTGTTGGTAAATTTTATGTTTTGAGAGATTCTCTGGATCTCTGCTTGCAAAACTTAAAACTTCAAAATAGCTTCCCAGGAAGCTAATTAGAAAAAAATCGAACAAACTGCTTCTTGCTAATGACATCCAATGGTAAAAAAGATATGGATAGGGATATGGAAGGGAAGCACTTCTAAGATGCACAAGGATAGCTTCTTCATGCGTCAGTCAATGCTTCTATTTCCGCTGGGATAATACTCAGCTTCCTATGTATGTATTAGCATTTGATTTCGAGAATATTTAGCTAACTGCTAAATTCGGCGAAGGAGCCGCTATCATAATTCGATAAAGTTGTTTCAGGGCTGCTATCCTATATTCCTGCTTTGAACCTTGCTAAATCACTGCCGATATTGCAAACCACAAGAAGAAAGATTAAAGTACTAACAAGTGGCCGTTTGGGCCGCGCCCTGTATACGTGTTTTTCTCTTTATAAGCCTTTAATTACCAGAAAGTGGATGAACACTAGCCAAAACTTTAGCATCAAATAAATGAATGGCTTCTTAGGGCATTGGCCGCTATCAGCTTTTTCCTCCAGACGTCTCTCTGCTCCGCAACTTTTCTCTAGTTTTTCTCATTGAGGAATTTTGCTCCATCAGCCTTAACACAGTCTCTCACCTAAACCGTGGTGATTTCCCTTTTGGCATCCTTGAGTATTTTTTGAACATGACTATAAAGGTGCGTTTAAACTATACGAGTTTTCGCTGGCAGTCGCAACCAGTGCACTGGCACACTGTTTACATTAGCAAAGAATACTGGCAAATATTTCTCTGACAGAGGGATTGCCAGTGCTTCACTGACACTTTTTTCCAGAGCACTGGTAATAGAAATTGATGGTGTTTACATTGCGACTCCAGTTCACTGGAAAAGATATCTCGTGCGGAATTGCAGAAAACAGCAAGTTCAAACTGAAAAATATCACAATGTACAAAATTCTTTATTTCAATATGATTTCAATGTCGTCTCATCTTAAATTTTGGCATATATGTATCCTAAGAGTGTATGCACAAAATATATTTTTTTTAAAAAATTAAAAAATCTGATTTAGAAAATACTGGAAAATCTTTTATTCATGGTAAATTGTTTTTGAACTATGATTTCAAAAATTGGCAAAATTATGCGAATTTCGATTTTCAAATGAATAACTAAAAAATTAGAAATCCAAAAAATCCGAAAATTTACATTTTTCTTAGTTTTCACCAGAAAAACAAATATAAAAAAAATTATAACTCTCTGAGGTGCTGAAGTCCACATCATTGGCGAATTTGATGTAGTGTAGTGACTATTTACAAGTGAATTTTTCGGTTAAATGGCGAAAATTAAAAATTGCTGGAACAATTGTTGCATACTTGTTATTTCATGATGAAGAAGAAAAGAAACCAAAAAGAAGGCGATTGTGATCTTATATTTTGTTTAGAGATATTTGTACATCTCTTGTAGAGATTTTGTTTTCAAATCTCTACTTCGATATACATACAAATTTCCCTATCTACATTCTGGACAATTCTCGTACAAAGATACTAAAATTTTAATCTCTTATTTTGCCCAAGAACCGCCTTGGAAGAAGAAGAGCGGCTAGCAATAACCTTGAGATTTTTATCTACTGGTTTTTAAACCTTAATGATAACAGAAATAATTTTGCTATATCCTAGCAAACTTAACTTTTTTGCAGGCGATAGTTATCAGTCGTGAGTGTTGAGTACCTGTCAACATTCATTGCTGGCCTTTATTTTCTTTATTTGTGGTCCGACTAAAATATATACCAGCTTATACTTTGGCTTCCGATAAATTTGGATAGAAACTCTTTAAATAATATTGAAAAGCTACAGAATCTTGACGGAAAGCTTTAACGAATTGATTCCAGTTGTGTATCTATATCGGTTCTGACGCAGTGACACGTTTGTAGTTCGGAATATCAAAGCTAGTGGCGATATCTCTAGAATATTAAAGCTCAACGAAAGCTTTTAGGCGCACCCAAAACTCACCACAAAGGTTTTTGTCCAAGCTTTGAGTCAAGATTAACCAAAACCCAAGCTTAAAGCTAAGCCCACATTCACACCCGAGACTAAAACCGATGACTTTACTGCGCCAGAACCGACATAGCTATACCAACAGCACTAGTAAATCTCGTCGTTGGAGAGTCTCAAATCGTTCTCCTTCATATAAGGAGCTTAACAATACTTAGTTATTTGCTCTACTCATACAAAAGCTTCAATATGTATTGATCATTGTTAACGGTAAAAAAGCAAAGTTTTTCAAGAGTCAACGACGGTTTTAGTTATTTTGTAGTATAAAGGCTTAGAAAATCATCATTAAAATAGAGACTAAAAAAAATTATTTTTGTTGACCTGTGCTATCTGGCAAACTGCCCAATTATTCAAAAAGTTATTAGGCAGATTGACAGATGATTTCCAATAATTGCCAGATAGATGAAATGGCTGATTACACGTGTGCCAGACGCCTGCCAATTGTTGAGTGCCAGATTTTGAGGGCAGACATCTGGCTTCATCTGTCACAGTGATTACATGCATCTGTCTAAAAAAAATGGCAGATATCTGACAATTTTCCAGATCGTGTAAGAGCACCTTTATTAGCTCTGCATCACTCCACTAGTTTGGCATCCATCATAAGCGAGCCTTCAAGCTTGGCTCTCTATAAAATTTCCAATGCTACATCCTGGTGTTGGTTCAAGGTTCATTGTTTGGCATCATTTTCAAAATTCAATAATAAAAATATACAAATTGATGAGAAGTCTAAAATTAATTGTCAATCTCTCCACCAAACAGCGCGCGTATTCCTTATCTCTTGCTCAAATTCATTCAGAGCGACAGTAATGAATTCAAATAATGGCAACCACTACTGGCGACCACTTTTTATAGGCAGCCATGTGTTATCGTATGTAGAAAAAATTAAACTTCGACTAAGTATAAAATTTTCTTGAAAAACAAGATGAGCGTAAATAATAATTAACAATTACATATGTCTTTACACCCGGAGGTTGCGGCTGACTAAAAGCTGGCAACCTTTTTTTAAATTCTTCACATAAAATTTTCTTTCAAAAGTGGTTAAAGTCACTTAAAAAATATATAGTTGCAATTCGTTAAAATTATTAAATTACATTATGTTGAATTAAAAGTAATTTGTGGTAATCCGGCAGTAATGTAATTTAATATAATGTAATGATTAATTTATTTAAATAAAGTTTCATTGAAAAAACAGATACCTACAGAAATCTGGGGCCGGATCTTAGATAATAATGAAAATGTTGAATGGTGCTCGTACACATTATGACACCCTAAGCTTAATTTCTACAGTCATTGTCAACAAAATTATTAAAATATCGTTTAAAATTAAATTATCTTTTAAATTCTGCTCATTATATGAATAGCTTTCATTTCAATTTCAACAAAGATTCAAAATTATAAGTAATTTTTATCTCATTAAAGTTTTTCCCTTCAATATTTATTTTTCATAAATACTGATAATTCAGCGCTTTTTTATCTCCATAATTGTTTAGGTCAAACTAGAATCACATTTCTTTACAATAAAAAAAATAAACCAATTAATGGATGTCGAATTCAGTCTACAGTAATAGATAGCTTAAGCGGGTGCTATGTTGTTACTTTTAAATTTGTTTATAATTACAGTGAGCATCGCGGAAGCTGTTTTTGCTCCAAAACGTTTTTATCATTATGAAAAATATACAAAACTGGACACATTACGTCTTCCAAATGATACGAAACCATTAGCATACGATATTTATTTAGAAACAAATATTCATAAAGGTGTATTCGATTTTAAAGGTGTAGTGAATATAACATTAGAAGCTGTTGAGAATACCGACGAGATTACTCTTCATATGGATGATCTTAAAGAGGTTAGAATTCAATTAACTGAAAAGGAATCCGAGCAAGAGTTGAATGGATTAACGTACAATTACGACAAGGAACATCAGCGTATGACAATATTTTCTGAGCCTGATCCATTTGAATTGAAAAAGGGCAATCATTATGTACTGGCAATTTCGTATAGAGGCAAACAAGATCGTGCTGCAAACGGATTTTACAGATCTTATTATAAAGATCGGGATGGAAATGTTGTGTAAAAATATTTACTTAGTGTTTTTTTAGTGTTTCTCCCCATTTTACAATATTTTTAGATGGTTAGCTACAACACATTTTGAGCCTACATATGCGCGAAAAGCGTTTCCATGTTATGATGAACCTGCTTTGAAGGCGAATTTTACTGTGACGATAGCACATGGTAGCAACTACAGTGCCCTTAGTAATATGCCGCTCGATGGAGAACCTGTTGATATGTATAAGATAAAATGCATTAAAATTTACACAAGTACAAACTCTTAATATTTTCAGTGGAGATGACATGATTGTTAGTAAGTTTAAGACAACACCTTCAATATCAACTTATAATATTGCATTTGTTGTCGCCAATTACAAAACAATCGAAGACACTTATGATGGTGTTACTCACAGGATACATTCCCCATTAGCGGCTGAAAATAACGGCGAATATGCACTTATTAACAGCATTGCAATTCTTACTGCCTTGGAAGAGTATTTTAGCATAAAGTATCCATTTGAAAAAATCGATCATATTACTGTACCAGATCATGACGCTATAGCTATGGAGAACTGGGGTCTAATCATTTATCGTTTTGGCAATCTACTTCCATACTCAAAAAATTCTGAAATGGATAATGCTAAAATAGTAAACGTTATCGCGCATGAGTTAAGTCATCAGTGGTTTGGTAACCTAGTGACCAATGAATGGTGGAGTTTAGCCTGGTTAAATGAGGCGCTTGCAACGTATTATGGTTTAAAAACATTGAATGCGGTACGTTATTGCCTAATTTCTTTGTGAAAATATTCCTTAATTATTTTTTTTAGATAAAACCTAGCTGGAAAGCTTGGAATTATTATTTTATAAATTTGGTGGGATTTGTGTCTTTAGGTGATTATGATAGCCAACCTCTAACTCATTATGTTGAATCAAGGGACGATTTAAATGAACGATTTAATCCTTCGACTTATTATAAAGGTGAGTGTCTGCAAGTAGCAAGAAACTTAAAATAAAATTTTGTTTTTGAACTCATCTAGGATGGCGGAATAAAAAATTACTGCTTTAACCAATTAAGTTCGTGTTCAAATTATGTTTCCGGTCTAGAAAATTCTAAAACTATTCCAAAAAATCCTGTACCAGCTAATTCAGAAGGGAGAAAATACGTCTGCGGTATTCTTCCATAAAACTTTAGTATATAGAACTTTTTTAAAGCAGAAGGAGACTATTTGTTCATCGACAGACATTTCACTGTTCTTAGCATGGCTGGGCAAGGTGCAAAACCATTATTACTCCACTCGTATTACCATAGCGACTTTTCCACTGTAATTACCGCCATTGTTTCTGTAGGCAATATTTGTCCAGCAATACAAGACTAGTTCGCTCAGGGCACTTACACGCCCTGAAATCGGCTTCTTTTCGCGCCCACAACACCAGATTAGCTCACTCGTCTCACTCCCTCCACCTGCAACCTGTATTTTCGTCACTCTACAAACTAGTAATTCGTTTCTAAATAGAACAGCTCGACTGTGGAACAACCTCTTGCAATCATTATTTCCGAGCTCGTACAACATCAAAGAGTTCAAAAGCAAGGTTCATCGCCACCTTCTCCAACACCCTCCCGAACCCGTATAACCCTTAACCTTCCCCTTTCGTTCTAAGCTTACTGCTAGACATTACACCATGACGTGACAAATGCCATAACGGACTGGTAGTACAAAGGGTGACTCCTGAACTTAGAACTACCACATAAAAAAAATACTACGGTCAAGAAGTTTGTTCATAAATAGAAAATCTCAACTGTAGAACAATCTTCCGCAGCCAATATTCCCGAATTAGTACAAGCAAGCCCACCACATACCCTTGCGGGGCCTGGGGCAAAAGGGCATTGAAATTACTAAATGTTTATACTTTTTAAAATCTGTGGTAAGAATAAGTTCATTAATTTTATTTTAGAGTGCTGCATGCTGGGTTTCATACTCTAGGTTGCTGCTCGCTTGAGGATCAGAGCGCCGGGGGTTTTAACTTTTAGGGTTTCAATCTATTTTTGGGCCCCCTCTGACCTGGGCCGAGGCAATTCGTCCCAGTTGCCTCCCCCCCTTGTGGCGGCCTGAGTAAACCATCCCCGAGTTTAGACGTAAGGTTGGAGATCTACTAGAACTAGAGCATCCCCAGACTCTGCCTTGGTCTTCTATCCCGCATGTAAGCTTTCTCTATTAGACATTGCACCATGACCTTAAGGATATGATATTTAAGATTAATAAAAATAAAAAAAACGAAGCAACAAAACGCTTTTAGTTTGAGCTTGATCATATTCTTCTGCTTAATTCATAAAAGTCCCTATATAAGTAACGACACCACTACCTCAGTACTTAATGCTATTTCTGCTCCTACATTTTTTAACAATAACTAAGTAAGATGGTAACAACAGATGGGCAAAATGCTGAAAAACAAGAATATTGGGATTTTGCTCACACTCACCTACATATCTTCTAACCGGAGTCATTCAACTTTTTGATCTTTATATCAAATTAAAGAATACACATTTACCTAAAAGGTGAGCCTAATTTTGTTGCTTTACGATAATTAGTCTAGGAGTAATTGAGGTTTAAGTAAATTTTAAAAACATTAAATTTTTTTTCGTAAACACCCTGTATTTTAGTGGATAGTGGGGGTAGATCACCTCTCTAGAACAATTTTTTTCTCCAAATACATCCAGGAATCACCCCTGAAAATATTAGCCAACGTAGTCCAACAAAAGATTTATTGAGCGTCTGATGACCTTATACTCGTCGCGAATGAGTATTTTAAATCTTTAAAACGGCGATATCTCATGAATGGCAAATCTTACGGGGAAATGTGTAATATCTTTTTTTGTAGATAATCGCATAATCTACAAACTTTGTAAATACTATTTTATGATAACACTTACTGTTTAAGAGGTATTAGTCAAAAACGGAATTTTTTTAGGGGGTGGTTACATGATTTTAGTTTTGACTCAAAATGTCTTCTTTTAGGTCAAAGAACATAGTCAAACAGAAAAACCCGGGTTACCTTTCGAGCTCATAAAAACTTACTTCAAGCTCACCGTGCAAAGCTTATCAACTTCTGCCGAATTTGTTAACACCTGGCAAAAGAAACAATTTAGAAGCTGACAAAGCATACTTTAATTCTAGAATATCCATAGCACAAAGAACGGTAAAATTCGCTTTTGGTATTATGTATTCTAAATGGAGAATCTTGGGCACAACAATTCAAACAACAGTAGATTCAGCTGTCATCGTGTGAAGTGTGTTTGCGTATTGAATAATATTACATTCGCAGAGAAGGAGAGAAGGAATTGACCAAAGCTTTATCGCAGCTCTTTTCGTTGGTCGCGACTATAGCGTGAGTCACCGCGTTGCTCCAATATAAACAGCTCTATTGAAGACCTTTTTTGGATTATCTCCGCTCCGCCAGTATCGCCGCTCTACTCGTTTATCGCAGCTCCAACATAATCAGACCCTTAAGGCCCAATTATAATGAGCGGATTTGAGCGCAACAAAACGGATTGTACTGTCAAATCGGTTTTCCCAGCATACGTTTTAGATTTAACCGATTATAATGAACGCATTCAAGCGGATTCGGTCGGATTTGAGCGCATTCGTTTTTAAAAGATTAGAAATTGCCGCAGTGGACTGTCAAAAATTTGATCAACATAACCTTAAAAGTATAAGTGCACAAATGTTTACCGGCCTACAACTCATTAACGAGGTTCAAAATTATGAAATTATTTATAATAAATAATTATTAATCACTCCGTCTATTTATTCACCCTTTAAGTACGCTTTAGCGTACAATTTTTTTCATTGTTGTTTACAATAAACTTTGACGTTTTAATCCGAGCATATGCGTTATTATAACCAGGCAATTTCCTATCCGATCCAATGCGTTTTTTTGACATTTCAATCCGCTCAAATCCGTTCATTATAATTGGGCCTTTAGACTTGACTGAGCAGGATTTCGTTGAACAACTTACTACTGCCATGTTGACCCCGGCCCATCGGGGCTTCCTGCATTCCTGACCGCAGTCCTTAATTCGTTCTGTGGCGTTGCAAAGAAGTTCACGAAAGCGAATCTACCCAATTCCAGTTCTGCCCTCCTTAATTGGTCATACCATGAGTAGATTAGGAAGGGGAACGTCCATACTACCAGAGCCTTCATATCAGGATCGCGCCCGGTGCCAGAGGAGATCGTTAAATGACAAAAACTACACAGTGATTTACGGAAAGATTACAAAAGAATTTCCGAGCCTAAAAATTCTCATGCCTTACAGTATTTGATATTTAAGCATTTTAAAGGGTAAAGGTAATCCTTGACTTTCGGTATCCCTGCCTTGATGATATTTAGGGCCCTTCATTTTGCTTCCCCTATCTCGCTGGTGACTGACCACCTTAGTTGGAGTTAGGCTTCAAAATGTTTTAGCGTAGGTAGACAAGGTTCAAAAAAAGCCATTTAAACTCATTGACGATGACGCTATTTGCTCCATCATTGGCCCTTGAATTCACTGTAGGAATGCAGCAGTCTAGCAAAATCTTGTCGCTACTATATTGTTACTAGTTTGCTAGTAGACATTGTTCAATGACGTGACCAACGACGTGACGGACTCATCATTATCATAATCACTGGTGCTACAGCCTTCTGAAAGCCTTGGCTTCCTTAAGAATCTTCTTCCCTTTGGTAATCTCAATTGTGCGTAAGTCTATTTCTATGTCATGGCTTGACAAACTGCTAGTACTGGAGCTTAGTTCTGATCAATTTAAAAATCCATAACTGAACAACCGGATAGGCGCTGTATTTCACGTTATGGGGTTAACATTTTTTTTACGCATCTTAGTACAGTCATTTGGTTCTAAAAAAAGAGGTTACCTGGAAAGTTTTCCGGGAGTTTTGAAAAATTGTAGTTTTATAGATTTCGATGTGCTCTTTCCAAATTTCAACTTTGCCACCACGTATCTTTGCCGCTCGCGCCGCCATGGTACCTAAAACCAGTTTTTTGACAATATCTCCTTTCTGACTCATTTTACGATAAAAATACTTACATGCAAAATTAAACTAGAGGAAATTTCCTACAATTTATGTAATAACCTTTTTTTCGTAAAGTCAATAGTTTTGGCGTACGAGCGCCTCAAACCATTATACATCTACGCCAACCCGTCACATTTAATTTTACCTGAAATCTACAGGGTGAACTACGAATAGCTACAAACCCCAAAAATGCGGGTAATTTCATCACTCTCTCAATTGTTGCGATTTTTGAAAAACTCTTAAATGACTTAAAGTTGGCTTCACTAGATAGAGGCCTTTTAAATAACAACAGGGCAATTTTATATAAAAAACTAAAGCTCAGAGGTAAGCTTGTTTGTACTGTCGATGGTTGTACCACTGAGTACAATGTCGGACAGCGAAGTGGATTCGAACCACAAATCTCTGTGATGGTAGCTGAGCACCTTAATCCATAGATATAACGGACGGCGCGGCAGAAATAGCTATCTTAAATCATCTCGATTGTGAGATTAACCTGTTAAGCCTCACTGGTTAAAATGGCAGTTATCAAATGGGTCAATGGTATTATCCTTTCGGTTGTTTTGCTCAATATGCTTTGGGTTTGTTTACCAATTTAAGGAACTATTGCAAACCAAAATTTATGTAAGCCCAATCTTGTCAAATCCATGAAACACATAGATAAGTGTATATCCTTTCAATATTTATTTCTGAGGAAAAAACAAAGTGTCGTGTACACTTACTAACTAGCCTAGTCTTTTTAGTATAAGTAGTCCTTAATGGGACTTTTACTGAAATTCTCTATTAAATGGCTTAAGTTTAGGAAGTTTCTTCCATATTCGAGAACATATTAAAATGTAGATTTACTTTTGACTGTTTTGTATTAACAAAATACCCGCCAAAAAAATTAGTACCACTAACACAGTCTTCTTTATTTTAGGTGCACACATGCTTTATATGTTAGAACATGCTCTCACAGAAAATACGATGAGAAAAGGAATATCCAATTACTTAAAAAAATAGTAAGCTATGATCGTGCTTTTAAAATCCAACAATTTTTACCACAAAAGAAATCATTGAATTGTTTTATTTCAGCCAACATTCTACAGCAGATGAAGAAGACCTTTTTGAAGAACTGCAAGCAGCTGCAACAGCAGACAATATTCCACTATTTTCAGAAATTGGAACGATAAAGAAAATATTGACACCTTGGACCCACCAAAGAAAATACCCAATAGTAATTGCCACCAGAGATTATGAATCTGGTTCTGTTCATCTACGACAATTATCATATGACGTTTATTTGGATGATGCAAAAGTCCAAAAATACTGGTATATCCCGGTAGCAATGGCAACAGAAAGTGAACCGAATTTTGAATATACCAGACCCGATTTTATATTTCCAAATACTGAAAATTTCACTCTTAACCCTTCTGAAATAAATCGTACCTTACAGGAAAATGATTGGTTGATTTTGAACAAGGATCAAATTGGTATGTTTCGTCTGAATTACGATAAACGAAATTGGGAGTTGATTATTAAAGCATTAAAAGAAAATCCAAAATCAATATCACCAATGACGAAGGCTCAATTAATTCGAGATTGTGTGTTTTTTTCATCGCATAAAAAAGTGTCTTCGAGTATTCTTGTGAGTTTATTGAGTTATTTGAAGGTTGAAGATGACATAGAGCCATGGCTGGAAGCAATTCCCGAATTGCTATTTTACATAATGTTTGTTAAAGCTGACGAAGAGGTGCATTATGTAAAATATTTCATAGATGATATAATTGAACACGGTTTTAAAAATGCATTCGACAACCTTAATGAAACTAATTTACTTTTAGAATATTTCCGTCAATCGTTACTTGAGCTAGCATGTGGTGCTGGCAGTAATGTTTGTGAGAAATTTGTTAAAGAGAATATTGATAATATTATGACAAACGGCCCAATGGAGCCAGAACTGAAAAGAATTGTTTATGAGGAAATTTGTAAAACTGCTACCGAAGAAGAGAAAAAAGTTCTAGAAGGACTACCAAAATTGGACCCTGACCGACCAGAATATGAAAGCCCTGCAGAGAATTTATTCTCTGGTACATGTAAACTCTAAAAATAAATTATTTAGAACAAACAAAAATGTTCTTGTTTTTGTTGTATTTAAAATTTTTTTTAATAGTATTAAACAAGTTTTTTTAAAATAAAATTTCGATAACATTTTCACATAGTATCTTCTCCCGGGTCAAAGAAGTCTTTGATAACAATTCATTTATGATGGGTTTCAAAGATTTGTCAGAAGAATCAAAAGTCGCAAGACTCGTGTTTTTCTTATCAACAATAAACTTACTGAATTGATAATTTGGGACTTTGGCACTGATTTCATTCAAAAAATGTTTAGTATTTTGATTTTAGTTTTGTAGGAAAGATGTTAAAGGCAATTTTAATTTGGTTTTACTTCCTGCATTCAGTTTTAACTGTTCAATTAAGAACAGGTCATCATTATGAGAAGCATTACGCTTTGGAAAGTACTCGTTTACCTAACACAACGTATCCACTATCCAACTATCTGGAGTTGGAAACAAGGATAAATGGCAACATTTCTGAATATAGTGGTCACATCCGGATTGATTTAGTTGTTGTGGAAACAACAGATAAGATAACAATTCATTCATCTGAGTTAAATATTAATGGAGTATCCTTATTCAAAGCTGATCATACAGAAATTGAAGGTGTTTCACATAATGTTGATAAGGAAAACGAGTTTCTTACAATCTTCACGGAACCAGACCCAATAAAGCTGATACCTGGTGATCAATATAATCTTTTCATAAAATTTAGTGCAAAATATCGTCAAGATGGTACGGGCTTATATTTGACGAGTTATAACGACACGAATACACAATTAAGGTATGGCACTTATTTACATAAATTTATTTTATTAACAATATTTTTTATTTTATAATTTTCCAGATGGGTTTTATCCACACAGTTCGAGACGCAATATGCTAGAAAAACTTTTCCCTGCTACGATGAGCCATCGTTCAAGTCACACTATACAATCGTGGTCAATCATGACGCCAATTACAATGCTATTTCAAACATGCCAATTGAGTCGGAAGTTAAAGATCCGTAAGCAAATCAATTTGACAGTATTAAATAAAAGTTTCAGATCAAAAATTTATTTTGAAGGCAGAAGGGTACAATACAAACAAAATTTGAAAGGACGCCCCCAATGTCAGCATACAATCTTGCTATTGTTTTATCGCAACATAAAAAAGTTAGCCAAACTGTTGATGGGGTACTGCATCAGGTGTTTCTGCCACACGTAGATGGTGTAAGTGGAGATTTTGCCCTCGCGTACAGTATTAAGTCCATTAAAGAAATGGAAAAAATGCTGGGTCTCAAGTATCCTTTGAAGAAAATCGATCATATCAGTGTTCCAAGTCATATAGCTGCTGCTATGGAGAATTGGGGATTAATCATTTACAATTTCGGGAGACTACTGCCAACATACAGTTCATCGGACTTTGAAAATTTAAATGTTATTTCTGTCATAACACATGAAATAGCTCATCAATGGTTTGGAAACTTAGTAACAGCGAAGTGGTGGAACAATGTTTGGCTAAATGAAGGTCTTTCAACGTATTACGCAGCTAAGCTTATGGATTCAGTAAGTAGTTTTCTTTTTACATTTTCGTAGTATACAGATAACATTTTAAGCGTTTTAATTGAGAAACATATAAAAAACTACAGCGCACATGTTTATTAATAATTTGTTTATAATACAAATAGAGTGTGCTTATCTTAGAATTGGTCCGAGGAAGTGAGTTAGCTCTTCTTCTAATCAGTGTTACTATGTTTTTATAAAAGTTTTGGACTATAAAACCAGGTGATTCAGCATATTCTTAAAAATTGTCAGCTTGATGTCAAGCGCTATCTTCCTAGTACTATGTTTGTAACTAGTTACAAGATGTTTAAAACATATTACACTATTTTAGAGATGAATGAGATAACGCGTGCTCATTATCTTTAACCATTGACTGTTTACTTACATTAATACTGACATTTGTACCTCTATCAGACCTATGTACGAGGTTTTTCTATGTTTTTGTTTGAAACATAAAAAAGCGTATAAAAAAATAATTTTTCAGATATAAAGGCGATCATTTTCAGATTCTACCTCTTCGAGTGAGGAGTGGCTTTATTTCCAAAGAAAGTTGTGGAGTTGTTATACATTCGCCTTTCAAGGTTAGGGCGATCCAAACTTTTTGTGTATCAGTTGCTGCTCATGTCGCATAGTAGATACAATGTTTGGTTTTTTGGTACATATAGGTTTATTTGCACCTTTGGTTAATCCATACTTAGTTGACTGGACTGTGCGATTCTTTTCGAAAAATTCTGGAGGTATTTCCTTCTTTTTTTTAAAGTTCCTACAGTAGTTAGCCCAACCTTCCTCAGTTCATCATACACCTCAATAGACGAGAAATAGTTATACTCTGTAATGTTATGGTTGGTATTCTGGATCGGCTTAGACAAACTTCAACCATATTGCATGGGTAGCAACAATTTCTTTGCAGCATATACAAATATCCTTTTATTCCGTCTCTCAAACACTTTATTTCTAAGTCGCATTTACATGGTTTTTTCGGGATATACTTCTTCCACTGACGTTTCCCTCTAAAAGCCACCAGCATTTCGTCATCTGTTGTATTATCACCCAGTTCGTCATATTTTTGACAGTTGGAAAAAAATTCTTGAAATATTTCGGATATAGCAACAGCAATATCAGCCAATTTTCTGTCTTCCCTTGTGGAAAAGTCAACAAACCGTAGAGTAATTAATATCAACTGAAATCTTTTTTTAGACATTACTGCTCTGAAAATGTCTCGACCAGTACCATCAGTTTTTTTTGTAATATGGTCAGGTTTAGGAACCACCCTTTGTTCTACTACTAGCCCGTCCTGTTGTTTGAGTCATGGTGCAATATGTCTAGTAGTAAGCTTTATCTGAAGAATATAAGAGAAAGGATAGGTTAGGGGTCTGGAGGGTGCATGAGTATATGTCGATGTTGATCTTTCAGTTCAGATTTATTTACTCTTTTAAATTTCTGCCTCAATAACTCGTTTGTGTGAAGTATAATTTTGTCCTTTATGTTTTGAGTAAAAAACAATGTAAATAATTCTCTCTGGGACTTTGACATTTGCCATTGGTATCACGATGTAGTAATGAGCAGGTTGCCCACTTCATACAATTGAATAAACGATTCCCATAACAACTTCAAATGGATTTCTGGGATGTTGATGTTTCTTCAAGGTCCGATTCTGAACTGTTTCTTTTCTCCCTGGTTCACTCGGAGTTTCTTTAGCAGCATTGTAACAAAAACAAAACCAAAACATAAAAACTATACTGACGCAGAGACGTTATGAAGTCAAAATTTACCTGTTACAACAGCGAGAAAGTGAAACTCTGACCGCATAGATGCTTACATTTTTCTATGCATACTTCTTTTGGAAGGACTCTTTGTACTCATGCTAATTTACATATTTAAAATTTCCTATTTTTCTTGTTTCATACCCGGAATTAAAATTTATTATTGCACAGTGTGTCTTTAACCAAAAATATGATCGCTTGATTATGCTGATGCGAGTCAAGATATCCATATTCTTATATGATCTATCGGCTGTGGCATAGCGTGCGGGATGCAAAAGGGCCGTGGCTACGGGCGGCGCAATGTAGGGGCCGCTACCGAGGCTACCGTGCTGGCTATCCTGCACCGCGGTATGTCTAAAACGAGTCCAAACACGGAATGTCTAACATTGATTGTTGAGGTTTTCTAGATTGACCAGATTGTCCTGGCTGTAGCTTCCGGTCATGGTCATCGGATCAGATAAATACCTATATAGTCATCGGGAATACATACTATAGTACTGATTAAAATATTAAGACCACCTACTATTCGACATATAACTCTGACTTCAAATGACTATTACTTTTTAAGCTATAGGTGTATTTAAGAAAAAAACACTCAAAATTTAGCTTGTATCATAAAGTATTTCTAGTAAAAAAATTTTAGTAATAAAATGAACAGTAAACTAAGTAGAAAAAAAAATAAACTTCGCTATTGATTAAAATATTAAGACCACCCCCATGAATAATTGCAATACTTTAAAAAAATTTATATGAGAAAGTACTTCTAAGTATTGAGTTATCCCATTACTAAGTAAGAACGAAACATCCTCTAGTCTAGAGTTCATTCGTATTACTTCTGGCACCGTTAATTATGACTATTATGCCGGGTTTTCACTAGTAGAATTAGTGGTAGAGTAACTGGCCTACTTTTAAGCGGTAGAGTAACTTTACCACGGTGATATCCCACTCTACTCTACTATAACCGAGTTTTCATTAGGTGAGTTCCCAGAATAGTTAGTACTCGACCAGTATACTCTACCACTAATTCTACTAGTGAAAACCCGGCATTACCGTTATTTTTGGGGTGGATTTTGATATGTTCTTCATTGCTGTGAAAAATGGGTAGATAATATCGATGTACGAGATAGTATCGATGTACGATGTTAGGATACAAGCTAAATTTTGAGGTTTTATTTCTTAAATACATCTACAGTTTAAAAAGTTATAGTAATTTGAAGTCAGAGTTTTATGAAAATAGTAGGTGGTCTTAATATTTTAATCAGTACTGTATGTTGGTACTTATACAAAATTTCAAGGCAATTGGACAAGTGGAAGTTCTTTAAAGTAGAGTTGAAAAATTTGATATACGAGTATATGTACATGCATATATACATGCGAATTTAATCAAAAACTCGTAAAATATACTAGGAAAAAGTTCGTGGCGTTCTTTAAGTAAAATTCAACTGGTTTTCTTATAGTGTAAAAATGCCTGAAGTAATCTCTCTTGCCCACAGTATAGTCGAGAATCAAACCAGCGGGAAATTTATCAACCGCTGACAAAAATAGCAAGAATGTAGGGCTTCCAATTCATATGTTATGGAAGCTCTTTGGAAGCACGCACTCTATACTCCCATTTTTTGCTTTTTTTCTCAAGTTTTCTCTTAATCCCCTGAGTTGGGATTTTTTGTAGTTTTTGTAAAGCCACGTCAGTTGTGAAATACTATTTCTGGTGAAAACAATATTTTATTGTTGAATTAATGCTACTGGAAAAAATATTTTAATAAATATATTTCAGCTAATTGTATATTAATTAATTACTGAAACTGTAAAATTATTATGCGTTAAATTTCAGCAAAATATCGACAATATTTGTGGGCCACGAAAGCTTCAGGAGCTTCCCAAGAGCTTCTTGAACAACAAAATATAAGCTCTTGAACAACAAAATATAAGCTTTTCGCTCTGATCACATACATACCTGTGTTAAAAGGAAGGGAGTTGGGATGTGAATAAGAAGCGCATTGGCATTCCCTTTCAGCGCTTCTTTCCCGCTGGGAATTTTCTGATCAACTGGAAGCATTTAATAGAGAACGATCCACTTCCAGTTCCACCGCACACACTTTTTCTCTGTCAATCCTGGCATCGCGAACGTTTGTGACGCCTCACTATCTTTGTCCACGATCTTCCGATTGTCGTATGTGACCCATTTTCCATTGCCGGTTTCGACTACGAGACGTTTCAGAAGTAAATCGATTTTAATATGCACATTAGGGTGAGTTGCACCAAATCATTGATTAACGTAATTGTTAAAATTAACTTTAACAAGGCTGTTAAAGTTCCGGTTTGTAAAATTGAGTTGCACCACACCTTCGTTTGTTAAAGCTTTCGTTAAAAGCTTTGTGGTAAAATATCCCTAAATTTCCTCTGGGATTTTCTTCACACACAAATTTATAGCACTTACTTCACCTCAAAAATTTTAAAAAAACACAAAGTTTATTTATAAATAACAAAACTACACAACACTTTGTTTTAAAAAGCAAATTAATTGCAAATTCTACGTCACAAAATAAATTTGACAACTAATAATAATAATAATAATAATAATAATAATAATTTATTGTTAAAGTAGTACACAAGATTTACATCAACATGACAACTGTCATAAGTTAACAATAACACTAACCGGCCGACTTTGCTTGGTTAAAGTTAACGTCAACATGTTACGTCATGTTAACAATAGTTAAACAGTGCAACTCTCTTTTTGTCTAACCGGAAATTTCCATTACCAATGTTAGGTAACGTTAGCTTCGTTAGCATTTAAATGGGATACCTCCTACCAAAATCAGATGAGAGCGCTGGTATTATCCTTTTTTCCTTTCTTTACTTTCTTTTGATTAAAGCTTGCTCTTTTGATTTGGTATGATTGATGTACATTAGTGTAAATAGAGTCATCTCAGAACTGTTTTCACAAAAAAAATAATCATATATTCTGGATTAAAATCTGAATATGCACTTACTTTACGATTGTTTTGTAGTTCTTTGTTCTAAAGTGAAAGACAGAGGATTTCTCAAGTTATTCATATCATAGAGTTGAGATATTATAATGGTAATCAAAGGAATACATTTATTGAAATATAATATTTCTCTTTTTTGTAGGAAAACAAGCTCAAATACTGGGAATACAGTCTTATTAAAGGCATGGGAGGTGTTGTATGGACATCAACAGAATCCAAACCACTCACACATTATAGTGAATCTGGCAAGGATATGTATTATAATTTCAACTTTTTCTCTTACTACAAAGGTAAAATTTTACAATTTTTATGAATTATTTTTAATAGTACCCTTTTTTGTAATAGTTGCTTACATTTTGCACATGTTCAGTACTGCAATGGGGGAGGAAACTTTTAATAAAGGCGTGAGGAATTATTTGAAAAAATAGTGAGTATAGCGAAATTGCAGGTTGTAAGTCACTGTAAGACGCAATAATAATTTATAAACTACATAGATTTGCAATAATTGTTACTATACGATACTGTTTCTTCCCATTTAATGATGTAAAATTTTTAGCACATCATCTAATGTTCTCTGAGTATTATTATTATTATTATTTAATGCATACTGTGGAAAAAAAGTTTGACCACAGGCCTTCGAAATTGGGAAGCAGGTGAAGTGGAGTGTACTGACTTCGACGTGGCTAGTTATATTGAATTCTCTATAGATTTAAAGGGGTAATTGTGGTTTATTTATTGTCATTTACTTATAGTTCGAAGAATTAGGGAAAAATTTGTAAAAAAAACCGACAACAATCGCGATCGAGTCGAATCGGAGAATATCGTCGCCACAAAAGTTTTACCTCGCCTTATATTTTTGTAATTATTTCGCAAAATAATGCAAGGAATGGTAACAAAAATTAAAGGAGCTATGATTTGATTTAGTTATTTATTTATTTATTAGCCTAAAAAGACACGCTTAAACTGAAATACAGAGTAGCAGGGCCGTAGCCAGCGGTAGGGCCCGTAAAGCCCGGGCCCCCTCCCCTCGAAACTCTGAGACACAATATTGTAAATTTTGAATTTTTAGAATTTTAAATGTCAAAGAGTTCGGAAAATTTTGAATTTCCATTTTCGAATTTCCTAAATTTGCATTTTCGAAATTTTCCCGTTTCCCTAATTTTTAAATTTTCCAATAAGCTCACAACTCCAAATTCAAAATTTTCAAATTCGGAATTCCCGAAAATCGATACTTTTCACATTTTAATCGCCAAGACCCGCGAAGCGCTACCCAGTTTTTGATATTATTGTTTACGAACGAATCGAATCGGACTGAAACGCGCACAAGGCCAATTTTTCAAAAAATCAAGAACGAATGAATTGAAATGTGAGTACTCTGCATTTTGACTTTACTGACAGTCGGGAGAGGAGGGTTTAGATTTAGATGGTCGGTGGTTAAACCGTCAAAGGGGTGGTTGTTGCCCGTTGGGTGGACTACAAGAATAAATTGTTTTACATTCAGAAATCTGTTATATCCCTCTAGCCCCGGGGTTATGAGGCCTTGTGCCCCACCTGCCACCTGCAAAATTTCAAGAAAATTAGGCGAGAGCCATTTTCCATAGGAAAAGTTCGGGGTCCTTTCTGGGAAATCTTGGATCATCTCAAAAACAGCGGTGGGCTTACTTGCAGCAGTTCAGAAAAGCTAGTTCAGCGTCAGTCTCTTGGTTTGTGACAGAGTTTTCAGTTTCACGCTTCGTTTGTGAGTTCGACTGCAAAATTCGAAATTCATGTGATTTGGCATCAGCAGTAAATCATGTTCTCGAAATTGTGGATACGCTTCAAGAAGAACATAAAAATACATTCGGCAACTGAAAAACTCGCGAAAGAGGCATTCGATATGGAACTCAAAGTTCCGAGACTCACGTTGAAGCAAACAGCTTTAGTTGTCAAGCAGATCCTGTTGAAGCGTACTTTCGTTCTGCTATTTTATTCCTTGGCTCGATACACTGATTCAGAATTTTTCAGACAAATTTCTTAATGATATCCTTTCAAGCTTACAGATACTTCTCCCTGGATTTACCGCAAATGAAAAAGTAGATTACTTGGATCATCTTGCTCCATACTTCAATGATCGAGTATCAGAATCCGCTGTAAGAGCTGAATGTAAATTGTGGTATGAAAAATTATCAGAACTCGAGAAAGATGCCGAGGTTTTGGAAGTTTTGGATTTTTGTGACCCGAGCAGATTTCCAGCAATCAAATATCATTTAACAGTGTTGACACTCTTCCGGCCAAAACAGCAAGTGTGGAGAAGTCGACACTGAAGAGAATCAAAACTCACATACCAAACTCAACGGGTAATGAGAGACTCAGTGCACTCGCCGTGCTATCAATCCATAGGAACTTATGTGTTGATCAGAATGAGGTTATCGAGATTATGGCAGCAAAGATATCTCGAAAATTGAAATTTTGAATTTTTTACTTTGATCAACGTCATTTGATTGGCAATATGCAAGCTGTTTTTTACTTTAATTAATTCTACTTCAATAATAGAATTATCCATTAACACCCCCCCCCCCTAGTAACGAAGATTTCTAACTACGTCCAGGGCCCCCGGGCTAAATTTCTGGCTACGGCCCTGCAGAGTAGTATACAACAGTCCTTATGGTATAAGATAATTGAAAGCAAAACAAGTTTTGTATGATTATAATTTAGTAAATGCTGAAAACTTAGGCTTTTATTGTCAAGAGAAGTAGGATTTATGTATGTTATTAGTAGGGATCGATTTTTTTTCTTTTAAAAGACCGGTTCTACACGTTCAACTTTTCGTTCAACTTCAACAGTTTTTTCTCTTTTGTTCTCATGCAATTTGCCAAAGGGATAATGTTATCCCTTTCACAATTGCATGCGAGCGAAAGAGAAAAATGTGTTGAAGTTGAACGAAAAGTTGAACGTGTAGAACCCGTCTAAGATGCATTTTTTAGTGAAAGGGATAAGCACGAGCTATAACTATTAAGATCATACAGAATCTGTTGACTCGTTCCTATAGCATATTCGGTGCGAATTTCGTATGTAGTGCGCGTCAAACTTCATCAATTAATTTGATCTTGACCGTCAGAAACTCTACTTTAAGTTTTCCATTTGGGACGACTAGGGCAAGGCGTGATGAGCAATTTTCTTCTACCTTATAACGGCATGAAATCGAGCACTTTGAACCTGTGTGTTTTTTTCTGCGGGAAAAGGTAATTGGCAATTGCATGTCATTGGTGCTGAACCAATCTTGTAAGGCATTCAGCTTCAACTGCAGGAAGGAAACATCAATTAGTTTGGGATTTGAGGTTATCCGGTGAAAGAGATGTGGAATATTTACTAATTTTTCTGATAGATCGAAGATGAAAATATTGAAGAGAAGTGGACCCTAAGGAACGCCAGAGGTTACTTCGATTTTATTAGATCTAAATCGGTGGAATCTGATAACCTGTGTTCTTCCGTTCAGATGATTTTAACTATTCCAGGGCAGAGCCTTATATTCCAAATTTTAATAAATTTTTAAATTAAAATATCATGGTCTACTCCATAAAAGGCCTTGCTGAAGTCAGTCTGCTCATCGATCAATTTGAAGGCCGCTCTCCATACCAACGAGCGGTTGGGCGATGAGAGACATGTGGTTTGAAGTGGTCGAGCGCCCTTTTCTGAAATCGTGCTGTTGTTCATCAAGGTATGGCTCGATATGTATGATGAGTTTGGGCAATAATTATCTTTATAAGTACAATACTCACCATGTAGACTATATGCCATGCTCCCAGGTTATAGTAATTTAGTGATTATTTTCTCTAGCGATTAATCAACTTTTCAGATTTAAGCTTACTTTTTTGGGAGTAGCGTGATAACCATGGAACAACATAACATAAATCAATAGGAATTTTGGATACATTGGAGAAATCCAGGTTGTTTATATTATTATATGAAGTTAACATACATACATAAGTGGTCAGAGAATATCCTTTAATTAAAAATTTCATACTAATATAAAAATCTTATCGTATATTTTTAGTGCATTCGATATTGTCGATGAAAAAGACTTTTTCGACTCATTACAATCAGCAGCCTCAAAGGATCATACACGCTTCTTTAAAGAATGGGGAACGGTTGAAAAGTACATTGCATCATGGTTAAATCAAGAAAGTCACCCAATTGTCACAGCAACAAGGAATTATGAAGACGACACATTCACACTCTTTCAGCAGACATACGATGAAGATATGAACATGACAAATCCCGATGCCAAAGAGAAATTCTGGTACATACCGGTCTCATTCATTACAGCTAGTGACATAAATGCAGACAAGACTACTACGGATTTGATATTTCCAAATCAAAAGAGTATAGAGGTGGATCCATGGTCTTTAAATCGTAGCTTGAAGGGAAGTGATTGGCTAATTTTAAACACGCAGCAATATGGACTTTATCGTGTTAATTACGACGAAAAAAACTGGGATCTTATAATAAACGCTTTACTTATCGATTATACTGTCATACCAACATATAATAGAGCACAACTTATCCGAGATGCAGGATCCTTTATGCAAAGAAAAATGTTACCATTTGCGACAACATTCCGATTGTTGTCGTATCTTAAGAACGAAACTGAAATCGTACCATGGTTTGAGGCATTGAAAGTTCTTCTTGATATGTATTTGAAAATTGAAAAGGAATACTATAAAGAATATTTCAAGTATTTCTTCAGGGATATTACTAGAAATATTTATTCGAAAATTGAAAACGTTTCGTTGTACAATAGGGGTCCATTTACGGAATCTTTTCTTACCACACACTTTAGACAAGCATTGTTGGAATTTTTATATTTAACCGAATCACTGGAATCCAAAGCGTTTATAGATTCCCAACTTCAGAATCTTATTGATGATAAGTATATCGATCCGCTGCTGAAGGAAACCATATTTTGTTTAACTATGATTACGGGACAATTAAATATTGACGAGGTAACGCAGCTTGTGGAAAGGAATCATATTACTATCGATTCTCATAATTATTTTACTTTATTATACTGTCAGAAAGATAAGCCTCTAAAACATTTATATCTTAAAATTAATTCAATTATGCTTTAATAAGAATGTTTTTTTTGTTAATATATTACAGTTGTTAGTTAATATACGACTACTAGATAAGAAAATTGGTTTTTTTACGTTTGATTTTGCAGGTCCCAGAAGTTGTAGGTATATTCAGGGCCACCCTAACGACAGGGCTAAATATGCTATAGCCCCGGGGCGCAAGCTTTTTTGGGGCGGCAATTTTTGTTGGTGTTATATTTTTTTGTTATTATTAGTTGTTTTTATTTAAAATCTTTTCATAACAAAACTAAGAACAGGTAATTTTTTAATGAAATAGATAACACTATGTGTATGTGGGGATCTGCTTTGGTACACCGAGTTATTTTAAGATGTAGGCTTCTGAGATTTGAGTGGTCGCCCGCAATTAAACAAAACTCCACTTCTTTACAAAACTTTATCCCAAAAATGATTCTCGAAAAAATGCGTCTTTCTAATGACTGTGCCTCTTTCTAGGACTCACATTTTAGTTTACTTAAATAGAATGGAGAAGCCTCGAATGATTAGCCCCATTCTTTAAGGCCATCCGCCGCGGCTGTAGTTATCCTTGGCCCCTCGTAGTCACCTATCTTTTCCAATTCATAACGTTACAAAATTCTGCCGTTACAAAACACGGTAAGTTCCCAAAAGCTTAGGTTTTAATTTCAACCCTGGGCTAAATCCTGGGCGCCCTACTTATAGACACTTGCAGCCTACGCTTCTTATTGCTTTGTCTCCTATTTTCCTGTTGAATCTTAGTAATATTTTGTTTGGCTTCTCGTCGTACTATTTCCTGCGCGTTCTATAATTTATTTAAATTTTTGTCTCTTATTAAGGCTTGGAAGTCTAGCAATTCTTCTAACTTCATTTTCATGCCAGTTAAAATACGGAAGGGTGAGAACTTCGTACTTCTTGTTGGGGTATTATTTATCATTTGTTGAGCTCGATCAACGTGCTTGTACTACGCGTTTGGCTCCGCAATTGATAATTTGGTTACGATCGGTATTAGGATGCGATTTACCATTTCGGCCTGGCCGTTTCCCCTGGAATACTCACTTCACTTTAATAAAAATGAACGGAGTAAGACTTGCCGGTTACGTAATGAGGATGGAGGACAATCGCATCCCAAAACGGCTTTATGGTATCGGAAATTTGGGGAAATAGACAAGTAGGTAGACCCAGGAGGAGATGGATAGACTATGTGAGGACTGAATGTGAGGACTGGTAAGTCGGAGGGAAAAAAAGTTTAAATAAATGTTGTAGACATTTTTAAGACGAACAATTTACTGATTTACACTTTTGTAAAAAAGACCATTTTTTCTGGGACAAAAACCGAAAAAACACTTTTTTGGAAACTTTGGCGCCACCTAGCTTCTGTATTTGAAGTTGTACAGCCTGACCTCTATGAAACAAATTGTAGGTAACAATGTCCTCTACATTTTTTGTTTAAACAACTTTTCTCTAAAATGCGTAGATTCAGAGAAAAACGCTTTTCAAAATTTTTTTGAGTTTTCCAAAAAACGTCCACTCGAAATTTCCCTCAAATTTAGAATTAAGCTTCTTTTATGCTCCATTAACGATTTATGAAAAATCATCCTTCCAAGAATTTTTGGGCGCATACCCCGATGTACTGTATATAAAGTAATATGTTTTTTAGTCTTGATAAGCCCATTACTAACATTATAAATCAAACCTTCTGCTAATGAATTTACTTTTCTTATACAATTTGTACTTGTTCTACGACGACTTTTATTACCACCCAAAACGAAACTATAACTCTTCCTTATATTTAAAATAGTTTTTCGTAAAATCGATGCTGTTTTTTGCGATATCTCCGCTTCTTCTAATATTTCACATATTTTTGTGTCAATAACATGTAATGTATTTTTTTCTGCCTATTTTAACAATTTTGATTTCATCAAAAGTCTGTAAAAATTTAGCTGCAAAACGTTGAGTACTAAAATTACAATCTATTGTTTAGTCACGTTCTTCAAGTATTGATTGTAATATTTCTAAATAGTATTTACATAAGTAATGTAAAAGAAAAAGATTTTTTTTATTTATCACTTCTTCAGAGATAAAAATTTTAATTTCCTCGAAAGTTTGCTGATGATAATATTCCCAAGTTTTTTTCTTTGGTAATTTTACTACCTTCTTTTTGTCTTGCAGTGTGTACAAAGCAATCGTCCGGAAACTATTGTGATAAGAAATAAACGGGTTTGTAATTTTGCTTACTTTTTCATAAAATTCGATATCTTCGCCAAATGCTTTCAGAGCTTGCACCAAAACCTTCTGTTTCTGACGAATGCAAAGTTTGAAACCGCCCTTTCACTCGTTTATATTTATTTTGACAAAATACACATAACTTATCATCGCTAGTTTTACTAACGCAGGCTGATTCTCCGCTTTGCTCGGTAGCTACTGAAGAGGTGATCGCCTCTGTTTCAAGATCTGGCATTTTTGTGAAAAAATTAAAATACTAAAATATTCACATTGCAATGAATAAAATTAATTTGAAAGTGTGTTCAATAGTTAGCAGAGTAATAATAAAAAATATTATCATGTAATAATTAATAATCTTCACTTTCCTCTTGAAAAAATATTCAGACCCACTTTTATATTTATTTTACTAGTTCTTTGAAATCCGGCATACCTATATTTTTAGAATTTTGAATATATTGTAATACAAAATTAAATTATTATTATATAATTATACAATTTAATCATAGATTTCCATATTAATTTCATTATTATTGTTATATTACTTATTTAAATTCATAATTTGAAAATAATAATTGCTAATTAATATATATTTAGTAGTGATCGAATTTATGTCAGGTAACCGAATCAAAAATACCGTTAATTAACCTAATGAAGAATATATAAGTTCATAGGAAAATACCTGATTATGATATTGTTAAATTCGATGAAGTCGATGGTTCACTCTGGCGATATTTTTTCATCACAGCAAGAAAGCACTTCTGTGAACCTGTGTTAGCATTAACTTCCTCTGGCAAAGCAATACCATTGAATTTTAAATTATGTTCTTTTTTTATATGGATTTGCTTTTATCCAAAGTAGTTGATGAAAATTTTTTCCGTTTTGTCATCGGTTTGTTGGTTACAAATCACGCAATTACTTTCTGGGGGTAGTAAGTTTGGACAAGTGGCAATACCCTTTTGTCCAGTTCCTTTAAATAAAATTTTAATTATAATAATTAACTAATAAATTTTTACAATTATTGAACAGTTATCGTCTATAAGATTATTATTAACCAATTGATATGATTTTTTTTGAAAATTGAGACTCTGTAAACATTAATTTCAAAATTTAGCGATTACGGTTTTTCTTACAAACCAAACAAAAATATAAACACCGTGGCGTCATCTTTCGTACAATAGAAGAGTAATTCAAAAGTATGAAGATGTTTATTATCTTTCATTTAATATTTTCCATATAAACAAATAAAAATTGACATATTTCAGTTTAAACTCAAAAGGAGTAGAATCCGGTTAAATACTAGTCAGTTCTGCTACAATTTCTCACTTTTAATATGATGAAGAAATAATTTATCAGTCAGCAAGAGTACCGATAGTAGAGGTCAAAAGAGTTCTCTTATAATCAAATTCAAGTAAATATATTCCATTAAAATAGAATTTTCCGAATTAGTTTAAAAAGATAAAACGCGAAATGAAGATGCTTTTAAGTGTCATCGGTTTACTTCTGTTTTTTCACTGCGTAGTTGCTGAATATGATCTTTTGCATCCACGGTTACCGAATGACACAAAACCGATTTCATACAACTTGCATATTATTACAAATATACATAACAATATTGATACGGAATATGAATATAATGGCACTGTGGATATAAGAATACAAATCATTAAAGAAACGAACAAGATAGTTCTTCACTCATCGGACCTTAACATAGTCCAGCTAAGCTTGGTTGACGAAAGTGGTTATCGTTTTAGTGATTTGCAATATGAGTACGATGAAAGTAATGGAACATTACTTAGTGATTTAATAACCATTTCATCATCTTCACATCCTTTGGAGCTTCAAGCCGGAAAAGAGTACATTTTGAGTATTTCTTATACCGGAACTTTATATCAGGACTTAGCCGAAGGATTCTACACGAGTTTAAGTGAAGATGCAGATGGAAAACAAGTGTAAGCTTAGGCTGAAATTAGCATGCTCACATGTAACCTTAGTATTTTCTATGTAACATGTAACTTTAGAATTTTTTAGGTGGATAGCATCGACGGATTTTCAACCGACTGCAGCAAGAAACGCATTTCCTTGTTTTGATGAACCTGCCTTAAAAGCTAGATTTACGATCAGTATTACTCATGGAAGGAACTTCTCAGCAATTTCAAATATGCCTGCAATTGGGGAACCCGCATTAAAGTAGGTAAATTTTTTGTATATTATGCATGAGTGAAGATAATATTGAAACACACCCTCAACAGTGAAAATGACATGGTAACAACAACATTTATGGAGACACCATTAATGTCAACATATATTTTGGCTTTCGTTATCTCAAACTATGAGAATACATCATCAACGTATGGCAACATTACGCAACGTGTATTTTATCCACCTGGATTTAATGACAGGGGAAATCTTACCTTAAAAATTTCTGCTGATCTTCTGAATACGTTTGGTGATTATTTTGGAATACCATACACATTACCCAAAATGGATCACTTAAGCGTATCAAATCGACTTGGTAGAGCCATGGAAAACTGGGGATTAACTATATACAAGCATGAATTTTTGATTGGTAATGTTAGTACATCGAAAATGTCGTACTATAAAACTGCAATGAGTGCGGCACATGAAATGGCGCATCAATGGTTCGGCAATTTGGTAACTCATAAATGGTGGACCTATGCTTGGTTGAATGAAGGATTTTCCACATTTTACAGCTTTAAGATGCTGAATGAGGTTAGTATAATTTTGTTGAAATTAGAAGTGTTCCAAAATTCAAGTAAAGTTCTCGCAAGCAGTTTTCTTCTACTCGTAGCTACTCATGCCTTTGTTGAGAAGTTGCTACGCCTACGAGTAGAAGCCAACTGCTTGCGAGAACTTTGCTCGAATTTTGGATCACACTTATTATTAGCTTAGGTAAACTTATTGATATAAGTTTAAAAAAAATTCTTACTTAGTCTATGAGCACAAAACTTCATTTCATCCGCCCAAATCGAGCCTTGCCCTCATCTAGGACATTTCTCCGTGTCAGAGGTAGGAAGTTCTGGGTTGTCAAAAATTTTATACAACTCGCTGTTGCATCTCCTTCGCCATATTCCATACTCTCTCGTTTGTCCTATTATGCACCTGAGAACTTTTCTATACAACCTGTTGAAACGTTCCTCTATGTCCTGAGTCATAGTCCAAGCCTCACTTCGATAGCACAGTGCTGGTCGTATTACTATTTTGTAGATGAGAGTTTCGTTTTTCTGTGCACAAATCTTGAGTGCACTATTTATTTTTGCGCATGAAAGTAGTAGTAGCTCGTCTAGTAATATCCTCCTTTCTTCCTTTCTTCTTAACCACTACGTAAAGACTGTGTTCGTCGATCGTTATATTTCTTCTCATTCCAAATCTTGCAGCTCTGGACTGTTGCAGTTTCACCTTTGTTTTTCTTCGTTGATGCTCAGGCCCATGTCCTTTGCTACGTCTGATTATATTTTACGGTACACAAAATTGACTCCAGAGATCGGAGATGAAGTGATGTGAGCCTGACATCGTTCTCATCGCAGAGAGACGTTCGTCTCCAAGTTTTCCCACGATGCACTGTAAATGTAAAGTGTGTTGAAAAAACACACCTAAGTGTGTTGTTTTCTTGTAGTAATTTTTAATCCACTTTAAAGTGTGTTATTTCCGTAAAGTGTGTTAAACAACACACCTAAAAGTGTTGAAACAACGCAGTAGAAAAAAGCTTTTTAAAATAGAATTCATGGCGGCCTGAGGATATGGATTTAAGCTTTAATTTTTGTTCGCCTTTTGCAATTGCTTTTTCGTCTTTCCAAGCCCGAGTGTCGTTTTTCCAAGTGGTCCCCGGACTAAGAACTAACGACGCCCAATGCTGCTTATCTTCCGTAATCGAACGAGAACCGGCCTATTGAGTATGCTAATGGCACGATTTATGGTCATTAGGATAATTGCTAGTTTTGCTTTTTCTCACTGCAAATCTCAGCTTTTGGAAGTTATTGTGACGTCACCCATTTGATTAACATTGTAGTCACTTTAAAGCGTGTAAAAGGTGACTACAATGTAAATCAAATGGGTGACGTCTCAATAACACACTAAAGCGTGTTAAAGTAACACACTTCAAAAAACAGAGATTCGCAGTGTGTACAATTTCTTAAAGCTCAAAATTTGATTTTAAGAAAATGTAAGAAAACTAAATAAAATTTAACTAAAACTGACATAACTAAAAACTAATTTAATTTAATCTTTTCGTAATTTGATTTGAACAAATTCTATCAAGTTTGCAAAAATATGGCAAACATTTGCTTTACGCACGGATTTTCTATTTCAATTTTCACTTCTTCATCAGGAACGATGTATAGTCGAGCGGAAAAGTTTCATAATGTTAAAATTAATTAATGAAGAGAAAAATCGTAGAAGTTCTATGAATATGTTTCGAATAAATTCGCTCCAGGGGAACAGGTGAGAAAAAGGTAATAATTGTAGCGAAAGGTTTTTTACTTTTTAGGTGCAATTTGTTTTTGTGGAAAACATAAAATCGTATGTAATAGCGCTTAAAAATGAGTTTTGGACAATTGAAATCGGTCAACAACTTTTTTGTAAAAGAAAAATTAAAAACCGTGAAATATGGCAATTTTTCAGAAGCAGGAACTATTATTATCGTAGAAACTTGTTTCAAGGCTTAAATTGTGGTCTATCTACAATTCATCAAAAAATATGAACAGCTTTTCGCGTTTCCATATAATGTACATATGTGAGTTTCCAGACTTTTTGCCCAGTTTCGACCGAAATTATCCAAAACATATTCATATAACTCCTACGACATTTCTCTTAATTATAGAAATTAAAATTAGAACCTACAATTTAAAAAAAAAATTTTACCCTACGACGATTTGGCATAAAATGACGGCAATTTTAATGTTTTTCGAAAAGTGCAAATTGTTGCCGTAAAAATCTAATTTTGTTTTTGAAATTTCAACCACGTATTTATAGCATGAAAATACACATTTTCTCCAATTTTTATCAAAATACGACTATTTTCCCGTTCTTTATTGCATTTTAAGTAAAAAAAAAATTTCATACATTTTGATTTTTTGAGGTTAGGATTCATTTTTAAAGTATTTATACCGAATAAGTTCGATAGTCTATTCATTCACGAGTATTTTTCAACTTTTTTATTTTTCTACGACCAACAGAACTGCAGAAATTAAAATAATAATGTAGCAACGCACTCGAAATTCATCAAAAATCCACATTTATGAAATTTTCTCGTGCAGTCCCGATTTTGTAGAATTTGTTTTTCGCTTTATCTTCCCATATGTAAAGAAAAAAAAAGAAAAAATCCAACTTCCCAACTAAATCATAACGTGTGTTGTATTTTCATAGCTCAAAAGTGTGTTGTTACTCCAAAAGTGGCTTAATAAATGTTAAGTGAGTGGTTTCAACGCACTTAAGTGTGTTGTTTAGATTTCAGGTCATAATTCACGACTTATTTTTAACACATTAAAAATTGTGTTATAATTTTAACTCGGAAGAGCGTGTCAATTTCAAGATAAACTGTGTTAAAACAACACACTTTTTCTTGACAACACAATTATTAGGTGTGTTGAATAATACACTTTGGTGCGTTAAACAACACATTTTGTGTGTTAAAAACACACTTCAGTATGTTACACCTTTTACAGTGTGGAGCTCGAAAAAAAAGTCAGCCGGAAATGTTGGTGATGCGTTTTGTTGTTTTTACACAACTTGACCATCGTATATCGGTGACGTGGCGTTATTCTATTCTGAACTAAATTCTGGAAAGAAATTCTTTGAATAAATTTTATAAGAAAAGGTGTAAACGTTATGGCGTATTTTTTTAGTGATGTTAAAAGCGAAGAGCGCCCATCCTGTTGAGCGTTCTAACGTTTCATATTTTGTTGCCTGAGTCGTGGCCGTTGAGCCAATCCTGTCCGAGGCATATATTGAGGATTCGTGAAAGGTAGTCAGCCTGCCGTCCAATCAGCAACGACCTTTGCTTCCTTTTAATTTCACTTTCCTACCTCTGTTACACTTATATAGTATAGAGAAGAATACCCAGGGGTCACTCGATGTAATTTCAACTCAGGTGGTGGAAGTAGGATTTGGTAGCATAGATCAACGGTGGGCAACCTCCGGCCCGCGGGCCTTCTACGGCCCGCGAAAAGTCTCCATCCGGCCCGCGAGATATTTAGAAGAAATTAGTATTTCGTATTAGGCTGGTCGCACACTGCAGCAGATTCGGCCGAATTTTTTACCGAATAATTAGACAAATCTGATCGGAGTAAACCTAGGGACGTCAACGGCCGAAAACAACGGCTGTAATGTGCGAATTAGAATAGCAAAATAATTGTTTGAAAAATTCGGCCGAATACGGCCGTAGAAAATTCGGCCGAATCTGCTGCAGTGTGCGACCAGCCTTAAGTATTTTTCGGTGTGATTCGTCTAGTTTAAATATATTAAACGCACATAGCAACATAATTTAGTACTAATGTTAAAACTTACATCCATTGAGGTTAGTTATACTATGCATCATTTCTTTTATTATGTCCATACACAAACCGGTTTTATAGACAAGAGGTTGCAGGGAAGTCTCCGAGTTAGAAAATTTATCAGACTCACCCATCCATCACACTAACACAATTATAACATCGTTCTCGGGGGTCTGCGGAAACCATGAGAAATTCCCCTTCTCATTCGCGTTTATTGTACAACTTACGCGTTTATTGTACAATCGCCACACGAAAAATATACAGAAAAATGAATATACAGTGTAATACCTACATTGTGAACCGAGTGATTTATAGTGGAGTCAAAGCATCTTTCACTTCAAATGCAGACTAAAAATTTAGTATTGGATAGGACACGATTATAAAATGAGTTCGTAAGAGGTGCCTCTTTTTTCTTTTGAGCCAGTACAATTTGGTACTTCAAATGAGGCGAGGTGCAATTGTAATGCCAAAATGACAAAAACAAGCAAATTAAATAAAGACGGAAAATAAATACCAATGAAGAGCTGTTTTTAGGAGTTTGATTCTCATATGTATTAAACTGCCTCAGAGTAAGTAAGAAACCTATGCTTCCACAGTGTACGAGTATATGGGTCATTCTTTTACAAACCGGACAGATTTGGACAAAAATTGACCGGCACTTTGAAAATTTTTTTAAGGGTTCTACATCGAAAAGAAAGATACGTATTCGAGGATTTTTAATTTTATTCAATATTTTGGAAAATAGAGGGGATCGAAAATTTAAGAATTCGGTGATTGATGGCTTGAAGAATCATTTTTAAAAATTCATAACTCCGGATCTTCGCTAGATAAATTATTTTTTTCCAATAGTGTTAATAATTTCTCCATCAATTAAAAATGCGTTTTTGATAGAAAATTTGACATAGAATACGATGGTTATACTAAAACCTCGCTACGAAGTTGGGGCAATTGTTAAAAATCGATTTAAACATTTTAATTGTTTATAACAATATGATTTTGTTCATATTTTTTATTGAAACTATTTTTTTTTTAAAATGTCCTTTTAGCTTCAAAATAACAAAAAATTAAGTTTATAGAATTTTTGAAAATGAGTCTTCAAGCCCAAATTCACCAAATTCTCAAATTTTCGATCCCCTCTATTTTCCAAAATATTGACAAAAACAAAAATCCTCGAATACCTGTCTCTTTTTTTGATGTTGAACGTAAAACAAATCTCAGCCAAATCAAAAATGTGCCGGTCAAAAAATTGTTCGGTTTGTAAAAGGATGACCCATATTTACAATTTACAATTTCATCTCACCTAATTTCAAGCTGGAAATTTTGCTGCCGCAAGTAAGAAATGTCTCTCAATGTTCCTATTTACAAACTCACCTCGCCCTAGCTCAAATTGGATATTTTACTCCCGCAAAAGAAGTAAGAAAGAAGAAACCGTTGTCTCTCTACTACGTATTTACAATCACACCTCGCCTCATCTATTTCGATACACCAATAGGACATTATTTTAGAACCAGGACATTTAAAAAAATTGAGGCCTCAGTACAATTTACCATATTGTAAGGGCCAAATGTACTGCCTCGTGTAAGTCCGGCTCAACTCTATAAAAATTACAGGTCACAAAAAGGTGTCAATTGGCTATTACGGCCCGCGAAAAACACGTAAAACTTATTCTGGCCCACGTTAAAAACGGTTGCCCACTCTTGGCATAGAGGGCTGTATCGTAGATAGTATTAGCAACTGGCTTTTCTAGCAACTAGGTATTCTACAACTCTAGGGCATATCCATAAAGTAATTAAAAATCCTTGTTACATTAATCTAATTGTGGAATTTTTCCATAATGATTGCAGATTTTACCTGATTTCGGAGTAATGGATATTGGACTTTGTTATGAATTTAGCCGATTTCCGTGGACTGAAACAGAAAGTCAACCATTAACTTACTACAGAAATACAGACACAGAAATTGAAGGATCACTTTCTGCTAATGCTTATTTTAAAGGTGTTTATTCTTATTAACTTTTAATTTTAAATTTATAATAAATATTATATTATATAGCTGCCTTAATTCTTCGTATGTTCGAAAATGCCCTTACCGAGAAAACATTCAAAAAAGGTATTTCAAACTATCTTAAACATAAGTAAGTATATTTTTTGTTATGTTTAAATATTACTAATTATAATTTACCTAATAGTCAATATTCCTCCGTAACTGAAGATGATCTTATCCATTACCTACAAAGTGCAGTAACTGAAGATCAAATCTCAGATTTCAAAGAAAATGGCGCAATTTCAAAAGCTATTAAAACCTGGACCCATCAAGACAGTATACCTCTAATAACAGTAACTAGGGACTACTATGGACAGGCATTTACTATAGAACAGACTAGCTTTGAAGGAAATTCGAGTGATGATACACCTTGGTGGATTCCTATAACATTTGCTACATCTCATTCGCATAATTTTCAAAATACAACTCCAGATTTTGTTTTGAAAGGTGTTAAAGGGAAAGTTGTCGATACAAAACTCTTAGATACACGATTATTATCATATCATTGGCTTCTACTGAACAAAGAACAGATCGGACTCTATCGGGTTAATTACGATGACGAAAACTGGAAGCTATTGGCTGGTGCACTTTTTGCAAACACCCAAGTATTTCCAAGTCACACTAAGGCACAGCTAATACGTGATGCAGGCTCTTTGTATGAGAAGAATATTTTGTCACCTGAGATATTACTAAATTTATTATCTTACCTCAAGGATGAAACTGATCCAATTCCATGGAATGAAGCGCTTCGAGTTTTGCTAAAAATTCATTCAAATTTAAGAGACATAGAAATTCTTGAAGCCTTCAATGTTTACGGACGTAATATTATAGAAAAAGTTTACAGGAAAGTAGGCTTTAAAGCTGGTGCACATGATACAGCCTTATCAGAATTTATTCGTCCAAACCTAATTGATTTTGCTTGCAATGTTGAGCTTCGGCAATGCGTTAAACGAGTTCAAGCTGGCATTGTGGACCAATTTCAATCAATACCTTCTACCAAATTTCTTGATCCAATATTATTTTGCCACGGAATAAAGCACGGTACTAAGGCAGACTTTCATGCAGTCGAAAATATGTTGTTTGAATTAGATGATTATGAAGCCATCGATACGTTAGCCATGGCCTTGTCTTGTTCAAAGGACGAAGAATTATTAAGAAGGATTCTTTTGAAAGCGTTCCGTTATGCAAATGGTACACGAATTTTTAGGAATATAATAAAAAGTTCGCCGAAGGCTTTCGATGCTGCTCTTAAACTGTTTGATACTATGGACAGTAGGCAAATTTGTAGTCAGTTGTGGGAGTGCGACATGTTCAAACAATTACGAAATGAACAGCAAAAAAATAAAGTATGTTTAAATGGATTTAATAATCATTTTTTTTCATTATAAAAATTGAATTTCATTGCAGGTTATAAATGCTTGCGGAACGCGGAGTCCGGTCATTGAGACTTGTTTACCAGGAATAGAGAATAGACTAAAGTTAATAAAAACGAACGGAAGGATACCTTTATGGTGGTTGACTAAATACAATGACGATATATAAATTTGTAATTACTGACATAGATAGTCTCCCGAATTTTGAAAAATATTATAACTAGTATAAATAAAGTAGCAGAATAGTTCCTGATGTTTTTCTTTCTCTAATCCTTAACATCTGCGTTATAAATAAGTAGACGATTTTTAAAATTTACTCTCAAAAATTGAACCAGTGAAAATTTTACTGGTTCAACCAGTAAACAATAATTTCACTGGAAAACCAGTTAATTGAAGTCTGCTGATTGAACCAGTGAAAAGTTCTCTCTAAAAATGAATTAGTAAACACTGGTTCAACCAGTGAATGTTAATTTCACTGGTTCAACCAGTGAATTTTAATTTCACTGGTTCAACCAGTGAATTTTAATTTCACTGGTATAACCAGTGAAAATTATATGTGACTCATATTGTAGGCTTCATGACTGTAAAGGGTTCCATGTATGCCAAACTCAATAAACCGGCTCTCGTTTGTTTACGGCGGGCAAGCAGCATTTCGGTGCTTAGAAGGGGGCCCGCTTGGGAAAACGACACACGCGCTAGCAAAAAAGCTTTTTGCTCTTTTACCTGAATTTCACTGGTTCAACCAGTGAAATTTCACTGTTTCCTATTGGTTGACTAAGAAATGGTTCAAGCAGTGAATTTTCACTGGAAACCAGTAAATAGTTACTGGTTCGTTTTTAGCGATGCTATGAACACCCTCCAACTTTGGACGCTTGATGGTAGGAGACATCGTGGGCCGATGGTCGAACTATGAGTCTCCAATGGCAGGCGTCCCACGTTGGTATGATGTCGGTATTGACGCAACCGTTGGAAGCCAACATTCGAATGAAACGTTCATCGCATCGTGCAGAGGCGGCTTTAAAGTTTGGCATGGAAAACACTGCTATTTTGCAGAGCAAGACACCAACTACTATTTAAAAGGGTTAAAGACGTTAAAGGATGACGTGGTTTTACTTAAAAAAAATTATATTCAAAAATTAATAACACATATGACAGAAAAACTATTTGTTTCTATGTAAGGCTTCAAACTTTTCCGACTACCCTCGCATTGCGTGTGAGTATAATCTGTTTTAAGTATACCGCTTCACCGATAGCTGTAAGAAACTTGCTTTAAATGATAGCTTGTAGTCCCGGGAAATTAGCATTTTAACGAGACAAAATTCCAAAATGGCTGTAAATTGGACCACTTTTGGGACTTTTTAAGAAAACAATTTCGGAATCACAAAAAAACCACATGGCTGCCGGAGATATCACTTTTTGGCAAAAAAAAAAACTCAAAAACTGGTTATTTTTAAAAAAAATTTTGAACAGTTAATACGAAACATTATTGCCTACAAAAAAGCCCTCTTGTCATTTTTGCGAAAACCTAACCCTTTCGAAGTTATTCAAGGTCAAAGTTTCCAAAAATCACATTTCGGCCAAAAAATACTTTGAATAATTCGGAAAGGTCAAGGTTTTCGAAAAAAATTCAAGAGGGGTATTTTGTAGGCAATAACGTTTCGTATTGACTGATCAAAATTTTTTTTCGAAAAATCCACTCAAAAACTGGTTAGTTTAGTTTTTGAGTGATTTTTTTGCCAAAAAGTGATATCTTCGGCAGCCATGTTGTTTTTGTTGTGATTCCGAAATTGTTTTCTTAAAAAGTCCCAAGGAAGCTGTGGACCAATTTTCAGCCATTTTGTCTCCTTTCGTGCGTTTTTTTTGCTAATTTCCCCGGACTATTGGATGAGTTGAATTGGAATTAATGCTCATTCTTTTACACAATTTTGCATCATAAAGTACCAAATGTAATAGTCTCTGGTAATCAAAATCAATGGCAGATTTTTCAGCCCTGAAAGATCATTGAAGGTATTTTCATCAGTCAGTGTCAGTCAAAAGCACGGGGAGAAATACATCGGGAAACCCCAACTTTTTTGAGATAAAAAAATTTCAATCAATAAATTGAAATTGCCTCTAATTTCAGTGTTTTTATAGATGTTCTTTTTGCTACTAAAGAAATTTTTATGTAAAAAAAAACTTCGGCTAACAAAATTTTATAATGGATGATTTGCGTCATGCTTAACAATAAATGAAACAAATCTATATTTAAAAAAATACATGTAATAAATCCGAAATACTAAATAAATAAAAAAAATATAGTAAAAAAAACTCAAATAACACTATCACGCAAATAATTATCACATAAACATTTACGTTGTCAAAAATAAAAACTTAAAAACTATGATTAAGTTTATTCGCCGTCATTGATCATGTTACGCATTGATGCAAAAATCCGTGACAGCGCTGGGTGCAGCATTCGGAATTGCGGTAACACTATAATAAAATCGATTAATTAAAATTAATTGAAATTAAAAAAATAATAATAAAAACATATATAGCAATATTTTGGAATTGTACTAACTTTCTGGCCTATGGCCTTGCAATCAGGCTTTTCGACCGTAGTAGTAGAGGTCATTGTGGTGTCGTTATCGGTAGTCTCAGCTTCTGTAGTTGTTGTTGCTTCATCTTCGCTAATTCTATTTTCAAGGTAAGTATCTTCTTGTAGAGAGAATTGAGGAGCTGGTGTTGTTCCAAAATAGCTACCAAGAAGGCTTTCAATTGAGGAGTGGCTTGCTGTTAATGGAGAGCTAAGCTGTATTGATGGATCCAAGAATATTGTCGATGAGAAAACGGGCTTTGTTTGATAGCTCTTTACACATTTATATAAATAACTGAAGCAACTATTGGAGCAGCATTCCCAGTGATTTAGGCACTAATTAACAAAAATTAAAACTAATTAAAAATCGTTATAAAAACTAAAAACAATTAATATTTTATTACGTAGGTTCCATCCTCCTTACATGTCTTGTCTATTTGAGATAAACAAACACTCAGAACGCAACTAAGTAGCAAGATCTGAAGCTGTAATTTTGGCCACATTTTCACTGTGTTACTTTAAGACTGTTCCAAGTTCAAGACGTCTATATCCCGCACGGTTAGTTTCAAGAATGAAGAAGCACAGCGGAGCCTTAGTTTTATTTCTCTGTCCAAGTCCAGTATAGATAGTAAACTGCGAATCACATATAGATGTTCACTCTTGTTTTGTGTTTTGTTCTCAGGTTGATTTTACGAAAGAAACTGGTTTCCAAATACCGCTACGAAGTACTTAGAGCTCGGCGTCTTATTATTTTCTTTAATATGTTGTTTAAATCTTGCTTGTTTGCGTTTCTTATCAGAGGCACATTGGAAATTTCTCAAAAAACATTACAAAGAAATCTGACGAAAGTTCTGATTGATACAAAATAAAAGTAGGATATCCCCGAACGGAATACATTTGCTGATTGTCGCTGTGACCCATTTAGCTGGAAAAAATAACATACATGAATAATTTAATTGTCATCGTTCATTATTAAACAAATTTTTTGAGCGGAAGATTATTGGGAACTCTTGAGTTTTATTTCTTTTTTGTGATATAAAACCAGTTTTCTTATAACCTTCAATGACTTACATCAAATATTTCTGCTAAACTATTCTGCTACAGAATAAACACAAAAAATAGCATCGGCTATGATTTAGTATAGACTCGTATAATATCGTAGATAAGAAAGTTAGCCATTGATTTTCTTAATTGTATAATTATTTAAATCACAGTGCATATAAGTAAATCCATTCATGTTTATTGACTAAATGAATATAAGAGATAAACTTTCATGGTCTTAAATATTGGCATTTCATTTAAATATATCGATAAGAGTAGGAAACTTACAAAACGGTTTATTTATTAAATAATGAGAATCAAATTGAGAAATTAATTTTTAAATACTTTTATTTATTTAAGTCACATTTATTTCACAAGTCGAGATTTTCGGCATAGTATCCACAGCTAGTCCTGCCAATATGTATTCTTCTATTATGTGAAAATCCTAAAGTTAGGAATCACCCACCAGTACGTCATGTTGTTTGGGTCCTAGTTAAATGTCTAAATAGTTTAAGGCCCTCGTACCGTCTCGAAAAAAAAAATATTTAAAAACATTTTTTTTTTCGTAAATGTCTTCATTTAGTCCTCAAGAATGTTTTTTTATTCGCTTTCTTTTTACTTGTTATTAGTTATAGTAAATATTAACAAGATAATTTTATAACTTTTTAAGTTTTATATAAGAAAAAAACTTATTTTGAAACTTTAAACTCATTTAACTCGAAACATGATTTTTGAAATTGGCGGGCGTGATAACTCAAAATATAATCGCCGAATTTACCCTATATGTTTTGTTTGTGTTTTTCTAACTATTTTTTAGGGAACATCGAGCCATTTTGCTGATAAAGTGTTAGACTGAAAAATGTAGACTTTTTTCCGACTTTAACTTTAACTATCAGCCATTATCTCAAAAAAAATATTTTTTAAAAAACATCTCGTCATTCCCAAATTTAAAGTGTTTTATTTACAGTGAATTTTTTGTTTTTTTTAGTTGCTATAAAGTCGAGATATCACGCCCGCCAATTTTTTCATATTTTTTGCAGTGTTCCAACATTTTATATGGGAGACGGAAATGACGCAATAAAAAAAATAAAAAAAAAATTTATTGTACAATTTATTAATCTTCTAAACAAATAAAAAAAGTTTTATCTCAATATCTGTTACCATTTTCTCATAATCCTTCTTTAAAAATCACCTAAAATACTCGCTCCGAGGGGGCACGAGGGCCTTAAAGGACCTACCCTACATATCTTTTAAATTTAGTCACTTAATGTCCAAAAGATGTCTTGAGGGCCGTCTTCTGGATGTCGGTCATCAGGATTGACTGTAATATTATGGTATGCACGTATTAAGTCCACGGTGCTAAAAACCTTTTTTCCACTGAGCTGGTAATCAAAATCCTAAATAAGCGATTGCCTAGCGGTCTGAGATAGTGAACACGTTCAACCACCTTTAGTCTCCACACGGTCGCCAGTCACCGTTGGTCTGCCTTACCATGTATAGTGGACTGGATCAATTGCTCTTTGATTAGCGGCAGATACCTCAGTTAAGCATGTGCTGGAATTCCTTCAGTTGCTTCGGTGAATGCCGTTAAGGTCTTGAATGCAGTGACGGCCCATTTCTCTAGATGAAGTGAACCAACACTATGCTAAACCTTTGTGACTAGGTTGAGTTCTTCGAATTCGCTCAGCATGTGATATGATGCTGGGTTTAGTGTACTCACTTGTATACTGCTATGCTATAAGCATAGTAGTCCGGGGAAATTAGCAAAAAAAAGCACGAAAGGATACAAAATTCCAAAATGGCTGAAAATTGGACCATAGCTTCCTTGGGACTTTTTAAGAAAACAATTTCGGAATCACAAAAAAAAACACTCAAAAACTGGGTTTTTTCGAAATTTTTTTTGATCAGTCAATACGAAACATTATTGCCTACCCCTCTTGAATTTTTTTCGAAAACCTTGACCTTTCCGAATTATTCAAAGTATTTTTTGGCTGAAAAGTGATTTTTGGAAACTTTGACCTTGAATAACTTCGAAACGGTTAGGTTTTCGAAAAAATGACAAGAGAGCTTTTTGCAGGCAATAACGTTTCGTATTTCGTATCAAAAAAATTTTTCGGAAAAACCAGTTTTTGAGTCATTTTTTTGCCAAAAATGATTTTTTTTGTGATTCCGAAATTGTTTTCTTAAAAAATCCCAAGGAAGCTATGGTCCAATTTTCAGCCATTTTGGAATTTTGTCTCCTTAAAAGGCTAATTTCCCCGGACTATAGTTCGTGGTTTTATCTACTAATTCAGCTTTTTTATGACGACCAGCACGTCTCAATTCGCGAGGGCTCTGTTACCCGAGCGACACAAAAAGGCCCAGTGAAAAGACCTACGCGGCCCAGACCTACGGGTTGAGTTGGACCAAACGTTGTCCATGTGTTGGAACCTCCATTCCCAGCGGGAAAACCCGAATTGATTCCATCCGAATGAATTCCGAATTTATTACAAAGTAATTTGTTTGTAATTAAGAGGCAAACAAAAACGTTTTTACCCTATGTTGTCCTTTTCTTTTCAATGCACGTTTGTAATTCTTGGATTCTTGGAAGTTTCCGAAAAGTTTTATGACATACATAATTTGATATGGGAAGACGTGTTGAATGAATTAGGAAAAAATTCGTTGTTTAATTTTTTAGTTGGGTCAATTTTTAGTGAAAAGTGACAGTTTTAAAAAGTGAAAATTATATATTTGTGAAGAACTAATATGTGAATTATATTTGTAAAGAACTAATAACTAGAAGTGTTTTATTTTAATAGTTCAAAATGAGCGATAAAAAAAATATAGGTAAAAAAGGTAAATGTTCAAAAATTCTCTATATTTGATTTAATGCATTTTTATGATATTACTAAAAAACAACCCGCGTGGGTTTCAACGCCTTTCAATGAAAAAAGATTATGTGTGGGCAGTAGGTGGGTGCATGAAATAATCAAGCAATCAAAAACGAGTGCTAAATGAAGTCAATGACGTTGTGGCGCGGTGCTATCATTTCGAGTTACACAAATAAAGAACCCCTATTTCGGGTTGAATTTCGAAAAATCCTGAAATACGTGTTTCATTATTTATGGTGTGGAGTATTTATACTAAGTTTGAAGAAAATGTGACTAAAAAAAATTCCGCATGCAACCTATTCAACCCCATTTCACCCCCTTAGGGGATGAATTTCGGATCCAGCGGTTTGGGCTGTGCATTGTCTGTTAGTCAGTAACGTTACTGTTTTATATATAATATAGAGATAGTATTTATACCAAGTTCGAAGAAAATCTGATGAAATATAAATAACTTCCGATACAACTTTTTCCACCCTGTTTCACCCCCTTAGGGGTTGAATTTCGAAAATTCCTAAAAGACGTGTTTCATTATTTATGGTGTGGAGTATTTTTACTAAGGCTATAGAAAAAAAATTCCCAACAAACTATTCAACCCCATTTCATCCCTTAGGGGATGAAAAATTGCTTCATAGTGAATGTCCACGTTATTTTAGGAATGCCCTGTCATTTCAGCCCTTTAGGTTCAGCGGTTTGGGTCAACCCCATTTCACTCCCATAGGGGACTAATTTCGAAAAATCGCTTCTTGGTGGATGTTCATGTCATTATAGGGATGCACTGTGAAAATTTCAGCCCTTTACGTCCAGCGGTTTGGGCTGTGCGTTGTCTGTCTAGTCAGTCACTTACTGTTTTATATATATGTAGAAAGAAGATGAAACAACAATTGGCCCCACAGCAACGGAAGCAATAGTACGGAAGTTGCTACAAAGAGAAGTGTTGCAATTTCAACTAGATAGTACAAATAAAGTTCAGGAGTTTGAAGAAGCTCGAAATGAGCCAAATCGCGTTCATCATGTAAGAAAGATTATTTATGACAAATGCCTAAGAAAATGTTTTAATATCTCTTGTTTCAGCTTACAATACTTAAGCGAATTCTCCCAGAAGATAAATTTGAAAAAAATGTCCACAAATTTGTAGGAGAGAACGATGGAAGTCATGGAAAACTCCCGTTTAAAGAAGAAGGTAACAAACATATTTCATAATTTTTAATATAAGTTTTAATATTAGTTTTTACAATTTTCAGAGTTGCTAGTTGGTAAAGATGCAGAAAAAGCCATAAGATATGGTTTCCGCTTAAGCAAGCATAAATTTAACAAGCGTGCTTTTAGGCCCATTCAGATCCAGCAGCAGCAGCGGCAGCAAACAGTTCCTATTGGTCATATGACAACAAAAGCAGCAGCGATTGCTAGTAAAACTAAACTTGCTGCTGCTGGTGTATCTGAATGGGCCTTATGACCAGAGAAATGACCAGTAAATTAAGTTGAACTCCTTATTTTACTATAAATTTCAAAATTAAATGAAGTTAATTTTTTTTTATTATTATTTAAAACCCTTAACCACCGTTACCGGTCTCTCAGACCGTCAAGCTTTTTTCAACTTTCTTTGTTTCCGATATTTTGTTTATTTGTGGGATTTTTTTATTTTTGGAAAATAAAATAAATATGTTATTTAACCCCCTTTATCCAAAATCATAACATTTATGCGTTTAAAATGTGGAAATACCAATTTTTAAAATTTTTCAATATTAGGGTCACGGTAGTTAAGGGTTAAAAATACATACTATTAAAAATCAATAAAATAAAATATATTAAACTATGCTGAAATATTAAAATAAATGAATTGAAATTTTATAAATGTCAAATTATTTTTTTACCAATTTTATATACAAAGCTATTTTCACAGTAATATTTGTCATGTGTTCACAGTTTACGTTAATTTATAGATCATTCATATGCAAGATTAAAGCTTCTCAGAGGGAATAAGAATTAATTCGAAATTAATTTAGAATCAATTCTCATACAAACGAACTAATTCCATTTGTATTCCTTTGTATGAAACGAATGAATTACTTTAACACGGCCATTGCATTGGGCGGAATGAATTTATTCGCTCTGCATTACAAAATAATTAATTCTGAATTAGTTACAAAGTGTTGCATTTTGAACTAGTTACAAAGGATTCCATTCTGAACTAGTTACAAAGTATTGCATTTTGAATTTATTACTTCGTAACTAGTTCAGAATACAACGCTTTGTAACTAATTCAGAATTAATTATTGGGAGTATTCCTTGAGCAATGGAAGAGCCAAAAGCTTGTGTACATCCCGAATCCAGGTAAGCATCTAGGAGACCAGTCGGCCTACAGGCCGATATGTGTTCTCAACACTATGGGCAAGCTTTTTGAAAGGGTGATATACAACAGACTACTCCTAAGCGGCAGGCGGGAAGGCGGTTTTTCGGAAAGGCAATTCAGTTTCAAGAAGGCTAGATCGACAACGGATGCTGTCAATATGGTGACTAGCATTATAAGGGCAGCAATGGATGCGAATAAGAGTTGCGCATTGATAGCTCTTGACGTGAAGAGTGCTTTCAACACCACGTGGCGGAGAAAGATCTTCGAGGCGTTGATAAAGCTTGTTACACCGAAGTATCTAGTGCCCATTGTGATAGAATTCTTTCTAGGTAGGACACTACACTGTGAGTCAGACGAGGGAGTATAGGACAACTTGCGGAGTCCTTCAAGGCTCCGTCCTAAGGCTTCTCATGTGGATCATCATGTATTATGAAGCATTGGCGGTCCATCGCAACATGACAGAGGATGTGGGACGAGTCTGCTAATGGCCGGTGGATCCATATACTCATGCCAAATGTGGAGAAGTGTGTCTGTCAGGAATGCCCAGACGATAAAGAGGACGCGGAACATGTCCTAATGCCCGTGGTTTGCGGAGCACAGGACTGTGTTGGAAGCAGTTGCTGAAGTGCAGCTAATAACTGAGAACACCTTGGACCATATGGTAAGGTCGATGGATATGTGGGGCTGTTCACCAGAAACTTAAGCATTACGAAGCACAAAGAAGCAGAGAAAGGCAAGAAGTGTAAGGAGAGATAGCAGCTAGGTAGCTAGACTGTTACGGCTCTGGTGAGCACCTTTTGAGGGATCCGTTTTTAAGGCTCATGGTGATGACGTCAGGCTGAAGTAATCGTACCGGTCTGAACTTAAACGTCATGCGAAAAAGGGTGAGTGAGTTTAGTCAGTATATGTCTCCTGCCGTAGGCTTGGAAGTCTTAGACAGGCGGTCGCACACATTCCCTGCTGCTAGACCGATGTAAGATTTCCACCACTCCCTCGTAAAAAAATATCAGCCTCTGGTCAAGGATGCCACGATTTTTTATTTTTCAGTCAGGGGTGCCACTCAATAAAAAAGGTTGAAAAACATTGCTGTAAGGTATAGGTGAGTAATAAATCCGATGGAGTTTCTAGTCGCCTCTTACTGCCCGCAATTTCGTGTTTTGCTTGATATGTACATAGCTGCTGAAATCGCCTATCTTATTCACCAAACCTCAGACGACACCAGCAGAACGATGTACCTACCGCCTGGTGTGTCTTCTCAGTACCGCCTGTGATCCATGCTGATTGCCAAAAATGCTTGGGTGTCCGAGGAGAACGTTGCAACCAGAGTGCATTCAGGCGAGGCTTTATTAATTTCGTAGAATGAGGAAGAAGTAGAAGAAGAGAGCGACCGAGTTGACATCGCTACTAATTTCCAGCCAGTGACTTGAAAAATGTGAATGAGCCCCAGCCAGAAATGCCACACAGTTCTTTTCGGAGCAGTGATAGTTGGGGCAGACGATGTGGATATGGGAAACTAGCACTTACTAGGCAGTGCATCGAAAACAGAGAAAAATCAGATGGTGAGGAAGGGTTATTTTAATCTAAAAATGGTTAAAGTTAGATGATGTGCTATTGTACACCTTCTGAAAATCCACGCCATTTCTAATATATATATACATGGCTCCCTCCTATGGTAGGAAAGGTTGTGCACAAAGGTATGTATACCTCACTCTAAAAACTGAGTGTAAACTTACCCTAAGCTTAAGTGCAATTTTACATTTGCTTCTGTGTAAAAATTGATTACAATCGTAAAAGTACAAATTTTTGGTGTAATCCAACAAAAAAGTGTAAAATTACATCATTTTTAAACTTATGGTGTAATATTCAGTCAATTTTGTAAATTTTGTGTGATTTTACACCAAATTGGCGTAAACGTGCACAGGAATATGGAAAATTACATCAAACTGACGTACATCTACGACGTAATTTCTCATATTTATACCAAATGTTAGGGAATTGTCATTTCGTGAAGGAATTTGTTCAGGCGAAGGTGTGCTGGCGTGCGGATTGTGTTTTTTTCTTTTAAAAGCAAATAAATTATCTGTTAAAGGTAAAATGTTGTCTTGTCGTATGTGCAATTTTGAATCGAATACGATTAAAAAGTATAACCAACATTTGTATAAGCACCGTACCAGGAAATTTGGCGAATTTAAGTGCTTGTGGGCTGAGTGCGGTGTATTGTTATCTTCGTATCGAAACTATCAAGCGCATTGGTTTAGAAAGCATTCAGAAGAAAAGCGAAGAAATAATACAAAATATAGTATATATAAGTGTAGTGTTTTTTCGTGCAATTTTAAAACACATGATTTAAAAGGCCATTTAAAACATTGCGCAAATCATTTAAATTTTGGCAATAAAATACAATGCCCGATAGAAAATTGCTGTAAATGGTTTGAAAATAAATTAACATTTCGGACTCATGTGTACAGGCAACATAATCAATGCGAATATAAAAACCGTGTTACTTCTCAAAAATCCGAAAGCAGGCCAAACGTATATCAAAATAGTGCCGATATCATTTCAAATTCATGTAGCGAAAATAATCAAGGGGTTCAAAAAAATAAAAATCCTTTAGCTATGCTATTCCTTAATTTAAAATCCAGATTTTGCGTACCAGATGCAGGCATTCAGTTTATATATAATGAAATTTATGAAATCTTAAACAATGACAATATTTGCAATTCTCACATTTCTGAAATGAGTTCAAAGTATAAGCGCACTAAATATATAAAAGATAATTTTAATTATGTTGAGCCTCAAACAATTTATCTTGGTAGAGATAACTATCACAATGATTGCTTCTTTCATTATATTTCAATTTTAGAGACAATTAAAAGTCTTATGTCAGATAAAACTTTCTACCAATTATTTCACGAGATAAAAGAAAGTCAAGCGAATACATTTCAGGACTATAACGATGGCGAAATATTTAAAAATTCAAATTATTTTAATAACAGTGAAAAAAAAATCGAACTTCTTATATTTCAAGATGCGTTTGAAAATTGTAATCCTTTAGGGTCATCAAAAAAAAAGCATAAACTTTTAGGTGTTTATATGATGATTGGAAATATTCCTGCAAAATACAGATCGCTTGTTCAAAATATCCAGTTAGTATTGCTTTGCAAAGAATCATATATTAAAGAATTTGGAATAAACAAATTATTGCAACCACTAATTAATGATTTAGTGTCATTAGAGAATCATGGCATTGATATTTGCAATCCTGAAAATATTTCAAAAAAGACTATTTACGGGAGTTTATTTGCTATGATTGGAGATAACCTGGGAAGCCATCAGGTCGGCGGTTTTAGCGAAAATTTTTCGAAGTCCGAACATATGTGCAGATTTTGTTTTTTTAACAACAAATCATTAAAAGAGGGAAATGTTAACGTTTGTGAAGAACGTAGTAAGGAGTCATATGAATCCAATGCCACTGAAGCTATTTTCTTAGGACGAGCTATAAAAGGAGTCAAGTTTTCATCCTCTTTGAATAATTTGAAATATTTTCACGTTACAAATCCAGGACTTCCTCCATGTATTGCGCATGATTTATTTGAAGGGATAATTCCCTATGATTTAATGGATGTTTTAAAATATTTTGTCACAAAAGATATGTGTTCTATTTATTACATAAATGTAAAATTACGTCATTTAAAAAAGCAACTCAAGCTTGCATTATCTTTCCCAAAAATTGACTTAACAATGAAGAAGGTCCCAGGAACATCAAATGAAGTACAACATATATTATTTCTTATGCCAATAGTAATGCTCAAACGTATAACAGACTTCGATGACGGAGCTTGGAAATTTTTATGTGCTATGATAGAAATGTGTCTTTTAATATGTGCCCCAAAAATTACTCTTGAACAAACCATATTACTCTCTCACTACATTCGCTTATATTTTGAATATAGGAAAGAAATATTTCATAATTCTAAATTAAGACCAAAGCACCATTATATTTGTCACTACCCCAATCTTATTAGAAAATTTGGTCCCTTAAAATCACTATGGACAATGATTTTTGAACAAAAACATAAATATTTCAAAAAAATATCTAAAACTTGCAGAAATTATAAAAATATAACTCTAACTTTATCCGAGGGCCATCAACTGCAGCAAGCAGTTTTATTCCAAGATCGATTTAGATTATCCATTGTATGTGAAGACGCAGACAAATTTTGTAAAAATATGTATGACGTATCTCTACCTAAAGGATTTTCTTTTGTATCTAAAAAAATTGTGTTTTTAAATACAACGTATAAAGATAACGATTACGTTTTAATAAACTGTACTGAAGATGGCGATATTACACTATTGCAAATAAACGCCATATTCGTACACAATTCATATCAAAAAGCTATTTTCTATGGTATTTTGATAAAAATGTCATATAATGAAAGTATTATACTCTATGAAAGTTATTGTACGGAAAAACGCTACACTTTAATACAGATGGAAAAACTTCTCCTTTATAAGCCACTTTATGTAATTAAAACGGCAAATAAGTATTTCTATGCTCGTGTCTGTTCTTTTGTAGGCAATTAAGCATTTTTTAATACTTAAAAAGAGAGATTTTGTTGCATTATTTTAAAAATGTTAAATATCTCAATATTATATGAAGAAATAAAAAAAAAACATGTAAAAAGAAAATATTAATTTTTGTGCTTTAAATCTATGTTATGTACCATAATTTATTAAGATAATTAATTTAACATTGGACTATAAGACAAAGTTACTTTACACAATCAGCATCATATTAAAATACTTATAATGGAAAAGTTAGTTTTCAAAGTCTGGAGCTGCAATAGAATCTTCAAAAAGTCATTTTTAGCTGAACCCAAGATCTCAACAGTGATTCAAAAAGGTAAGCAATTATTATTATTGTCTAAAGATAAAAACAAAACAAAAAAATCAAATATTGAAGCAACAACAAATTATTTTAAAAGTGAAAATGAAAAAATTGAAAAATAATTTTAATAAGAGTTTTTAATGATACTACTCAACCGTTAAAGATAAAAACCTTTGTTTGTTACTTAATATTTCTTTTACTGAATTTGTTTGCTTCAATACTAAGACATAAATATAACATTATAACATAAAGTCGTTTTTTTTTAGTATAACACTTCATGTTTTATTACAGCGAATAGCTATGGGCTCACCGGGCAAATTTTAGTTTGCGAAGAAGATGGAAGTGAAATATGTGATGACGAGACCTTACAGTTTTTCGCTAAGGAGAAGAACAAATTCATGATTTTAAATCATGAGGAACAATGGCTTCCAAATAATAGCTTTTTAAATATATCAACGTTGATAGATGGCAATGATAGCATTTCAACTGCAAGTAATGAACAACAACAAGCGAGTACTTCAGATCCATCTTTTCCCAATTCGTCTAATGATTTCGCAACTGTGGAATACGCTTATAAATCTGATCTTGCAAGTTCAATTTCGTCTCTTTCAGAAACACTATCCATGACTAGTACTGCATTGTCCGAAGCCTCAAGTTCTAATTCCGAATGTTTGAAGTTGTTTTCGAATTTTAAGATTCCATGGGAAAAACTTCCCTCAGATGTAATAAAAATGATGAACGAAAAAAAAACACTAGGGCGCGCAATTAACACTGTTGGCAATCTTATTGTTGACGAATTAAGAACGTCTTCTTTTTACATCCCAATGAAAATTCTTAGATCTGTTGCGCAGCAAGCAGCAGAACAGTATCCAGAATCATTTATTGAAAGGGATGACAGCGGGAAGATTATTTCGATAGTTCCAGTCAGTTTGATAACTGTGATGAAAAACAGAAACTCATTTCTTAATCGAAATCCAAAAAAAAATAAAAATGAACTGGAACCTTTAATTCCTTTAAAAAAAAGACGAAATGCCAACACTTTGAGCCAATCTTGTGCAAATTGGCAGCCTCCAAATATACCAGACGGAGATTGCAGTGAAAGTGCACAATATAAAAAACAGTTTTTAATAGACCTTTATAAAAAAGGATCGTTAAAATTACAAGACAAAGAAAATGTCAGGCAGTACATGAAAGACTGCTTTGCAGTGCAGAGGCTGTATTTAAATAATTTGGAGAACATTCCGCCTCTTGAGTCCATAAAAAATAACTGGCCATTTCTTTTTGAACAAGAATATCTAAAACAACATTTTTGCCAATTAACCGGTCTGGAAAGCGAAAATTTCATTCACAACTTTATCGCTGAGAAGGATAACATGACAACTTTTCTAAAGAAATTTGGATCAAAATATCTTACACTACAAGATTCAGATGAAGACGACATATCTATAATAGAGGCACTAATAAAGTATTTCAATGAGGACCAAAATTTGCTGTTTAAAAAACATGTGGTAATTAATTCATTTATACTTAATTTTATTTCAAACGAGTACATTTTAACATTTTTACAGACTTGTACCAGCCTTGATGAAATAATCTCTGAAAATCCTGCAAATACACCTTGGGTGGCCATTATAGGTAAGTTGTTTTGTTAATTAATTGCGTAATAACGTAAAGCTCATCTTTATGTTTTTTTTCTTTCCAGAAACTTCGGAACAACATTTTGCATACATCTTTTTTGAAAAAAATATTTTCCTTAAGTACAGATGTTTTACTTTTATTGAACTAATTAGGGATGTTATTTGTACTTATTATGTATTCAATGTAATATATCCGAAAGGTATATCTCAATCGCTCGAATTTTGTGTACGCTTTTTTTGGAAGTACTATCCCGAAAATGTAAGAGGCAAAAAAAATCATATAAATAATTTAAGTAAAATTAACAATCTTATAACTAGATTAAGGGACTTAAAAAAATGATATATATGTATGTAGTACATATCACTCAGAAAAATAACGTTGTAAAATCAATCGAGTTAATATTGAATCAATGATTTCCAAATATGATTGGGCCCCAATGCTGAAAAATATGAATTTAACAATGTTTTGTATTTAATTTTGAAATTAATAATTTCCTCCGTTAATTCAATAAAATAACATTTTGAAACAACTTTCTAAACGTATTAAAAACAAAACGTTTTATTATTGAATTTTAATTATGTGTATTAT